>JAXIVJ010000751.1:0-167500 GCA_036785665.1 Chirona hameri | reverse complement strand
GCACGTGCAACGTTTTGACGACGTTGCAACACCTCTGATGTGTTGTGATTTATTAATGATATTACTATTTGTTTTATATTCTTACTACAAAGACTTCCTAAGTTATAACGAGGGCGTTTTTTTCCATAAGATTTTGTGGTGAAAGAGTAAAAAAAAGAGCTCAACTAACGCTGTTATCTCGAGTCATTTGGACTAGAGGGTTGTGAACTATTATTGACCGCGAATTTTGAACATATTGCGCATCGCGCAACGCTGGACTTCGTGATTTATAATTATTTTATTAAAATATTGCGCAACTCGTTCATGCATTCCCATGTTTGTACGTATAGGTACCCATTTATTTCGGGATACTTTAACCGTCGATTTTTTTCGGTGATTGCTACGATAGATACCAAATCGCAAGAACGTGTTGTGGGTGAATGGTAGTTAAACCGATCTAAGAGTAGTGTATGAACAAGTTTTTTTTAATGAAAATCGTGCTTTTTACATTCACGCCTTGTGTGTACCTGTACATGAGTAGGATTTTATATTTATATATACAATTTCATTTTATTCTTACTAATCTAACATGTTGATCTCTTTGGAAACTTGTAATGAAACCGCGCAAAAATAAAACTGGCATAACATTCCGTCGTTTTAAACACTTAATCTAACTATAGGAAGACTTATACGGCTTATCAGAGTGCAATAATTGTCAGCGCTGTTCAGTACCTTCATGAATGATGCGGCGATCTCTTGTTTGTTATCTTTAGCCAGCGATGACCGGGACATATTTATTACGATTTAAAAATGTAGCTGTCGCATGTTTCTTTTGTCGCAAGATTATTGTATATGAATGTTAGCTGGCAGCTGCCACCTAGCAATATCACTCCGGTATTGTTTCATATAATTAAAATATGCATTTAACCCGGCATTGACTGCAGGGTCTCAGCAGAACGCCATTGACGGGGGGGGGGCGTTAAACGCCCTCCCCCTGGTTATCTTCCGAATCAACAATTGCAGCGAGACGCGCAAGGCGGCAATCGAAAGCTCTCAATGAGACGAATCTAAAGCATTCTAAAAAATGTAAAAGTGAGGTCAACTGTCACCGTCAGGTCAAAGGTCAAAATCGACGTATTTGAGTTTATGGGCCATACTTTCCATCCAAAGCCTTCAATTACGACCATGATCACCCAAAGTATTTCCAAAGGTATGATACACATCCCGCATGAGCTAGAGTGGGATTGTTGATCAAGGTCAAGTCACAAAAGGTCACTATGCTCAAAGTATCTTCGAAAGTCATGCAACAAATGTTTTATGAGTTATTTTCCACGTAGAATTCGATGGTGACAGTCATTTTACCACCTGACTTCATTTACGTTAAGTTAATGTCAAGTTCAGGTCAAGTTCAGGTCACTGAAGGTCAACATTTTAAATTGATAAATCTAAATAAAAAAGGTATTTGTCTAGACTAGTTTTGTCTCAGAAATACAGTGGTGTCATTTATTTGTCTGTATCTGGTCAATAAAAGCCAAAAAACGCAATTTGTAAATGTTACGTCATGAGTTACCCATACTTTAGATACCATAAGTCAATCAAAAATGGTGGATATCATTCTGAAATTCGGTATGGTAGTTTTACATATGAGGTTCTCGGACATATGTTCCGGCTTTTTGAATCTCTTTGAAGAAAAAAAGATTTTGTGGGCACTTTCTCCCCCCCCAAAAAAAATCTTATTTTTATTTTGGGGGGTCAAAAACAAATTCTAAAAATACGAGATAGCCATGTTGTAGCCCTTGCTAATTGCTATCTTTGGACGTTTTTGGATTGCATTTTGCTCAAAATATGGCATTTGTACGGTCCGTTACATTTTAGCTGATTTTGGTGTAAAAATCGTGTGTAGTGACTTCACTAAATTCGCTATAACTAGACATTTTTCGACGAAATTGCTTTATTTTTCACAAAAGACGTAAACGTGATTTAGAAGAAGGTACCTGAAGTTTCACGTTGATAGCGCTATTGGTTTTTGAGCTATTACGAAAATTAATCAGGGGGGGGGGGCATTACACGCCCCCCCCTCCCCCCGTCAATGGCGGGTTAAGCGTGCGTGTCCCGGGCCGACGATGTTCCAGACGGAGTGTCGCCTAGTCATAGCTAATAGCGATTAAATAAACAATATGTTAACAACAGCAATAACTTACAACAATAAATTAGCAATATTGTTAATTGAAGGCGATGGACTGGGATTCAAAACTAACTGACTGATAAGAAGCCTCCTTACCTTGTACATGCAGGCTTCCATTACGCCTGCGTCCGACCGGTTGTCGGCCCAGATGAGTGACAGCTGGTCCAAGCTGTCCGATCAGCGACTGCTGACTCTCTTCATCCCTCTCTCTCTCTCTCTCTCTCTCTCTCTCTCTCTCTCTCTCTCTCTCTCTCTCTCTCTCTCTCTCTCTCTCTCTCTCGATGTCTGCACTGATCAGCGGTCTGCCACGTCCGGCGGACACCCTAGTCCGACTGACACACCGTCCGCCGCGCGCCGCGCAGTTCCGGACCGGAACCGTGCTGCCCCCCTCCGGTCAGTTTTTCACCGGGCCGAAAGTCGTTTGCCGCCTTGCAAAAACTCCCGTGCCCGGTGGAAATTGGGTTTCTATACCGGCGCAGGGGAAAGCGGCGGTAGATTCCTTCAGCGACGGGCGTTGCTCGGGACATGAGGAATATTTGAGGAACATTTGAGGACCGCCACCCAACGACACCTCAGTGACTCTGGTGTGCGGTTTTTTGGAACGCGGAGCGCAGAACTGTTATCTTTCTGCGACAGTGGGACAAGTTTTTATGTTGGCGGAGTTCTCGGCGACACACAGTGCAATGGTTGAATAGTGTCAGGGAAAGTGGAATCGTGGCGCCCGTGCGTGAGAACAAACGGTTAGAAATAAACGCACATAGTTAAGCCTCGTAAGACTTATTGAATTCGATTGTTAACACTTAACTCAATCGATTATTAGCTATGTTGTATTACCTAATTACATAAAGCTTCCGGGTCTGAAAACCTCGATCATCGTGCATAAAGCACACAAAAGCCACGATGATTTGTGCGATAAATTATTACCGAGCGGGCGCGAAGCGCCCGTGGGGTTTCTCGTCAACTTACTAGACAAATTTACATTTAATATATATTGGGGTGATCATATTAACATGGCAATATAAAAAATATAAACAATGGCTGAAATAACAGAATCAAGCTTTCGTTTTACAACATCTTCAAGATTAAACATTTTCGCATTTGAAAAAAGTTAGCTAATCAAAAGTAACGCACGCTCTGTGGTTGGTGAGTATTTCCTAACTTACATATCATATATACAACATATACACATATTGTGACATCACATAGCATTTGGGAGCACAAAGGATTTCCCTGTTATTCAAAAAATCATATGACTCCACCAACCCAACTTCCCGCTTAAAACTCCAAGTTGAATATCTTCCAAGATAAGCAATTGTTCGGGAAAAAAAGTTCACGAACATGTTCAGCTGACCTCGCCTGACATGTAGACATACAATAAGTGTGATTCGACAACTTTCAAAAAGGTGGGACAGTCTCTTTAACCCGGCAGTCACTGGGGTATATTCTGTAACACGACTCACTGGGGGGGGGGGGCTTTTTTTTAGCCCCCCCTGGTATCTTCAGAACCAATGATCGCAGCGGGACGCGCAAGGCGGCATTCGAAAGCGCTCAATGAGAGAAGCCTAACGCAAACTTAAAAAAATGTCAAATTAAGGTCACATGTCAGGTCACGATCAAGTCAAACGTCAAAATCGAGGTATTTGAGTTTATGGACAATACTTGCCATCCATGGCCTTCGATTACGCCTATAATCACCCAAAGTCATGTCAAAGGTATGATACATATCCCACATGAGCTAAAGTGAGATTGTTGGAAAAGAGCAAGGTCAGGTCACAAAAGGTTACTACACTCAAAATATCAACGAAAGTCATGCAGCACATGGTTTATGGATGCTTTTACGCGTAGAATTCGATAGTAGAAGTCATTTTACCACCTGACTTCATTTACGTGAAGTTAGTGTCAAGTTCAGGTCAAGTTCAGGTCACTGAAGGTCAAAATTTGAAATTGATAAATCGAAATAAAAAAGGCATGTTTCTATATCAGATTTATCTAAAGAAAACAGTGCTGGCATTTATTTGTCTGTATCCGGTCAATAAAATCCAAAAAACGCAATTTCAAAATCTGACGTCATGATTTACCCATACTTTATATGTCATGAAAGGAAAAAAAGATGATATAATTTTGAAATTTGGTGTGGTAGTTGCCCATATGTTGTTATCTGATATATATTCCGGTTTTTTCAATATCTTTCAAATATTTGATTTTGTGAGCATTTTTTCAAAAAAAAGTTTTTTTTGAAAATTTTGGGTCAAAACCCAAATGTTTCGAAATTTCGAGATAGCCGGTTTGTAGCCCTTGCAATGTTATACCTTTTAACGTTTTTCGATTGCATTTTGCTTCATATGCGGCATTTGTAGGGCCTGGCAAAATTTAGCCGATTTTGGTGTCAAAATCGTGTTTAGTGACGTCACTAAATTCACTATATCTCAAATAAATTCTGACGAAATTTTTTAATTTTTTCTTATAATGTGTAAAAATGATGCCCGGATAGGTACTGAAAGTTTGGCGTCGATATCTGTATTAGTTATTGAGATATGCCTAATATTCCTAAGGGGGGGGGGGCTAAAAAAGCCCCCCCAGTGACTCGCGGGTTAAAGTCACTTGACGTAACCTGTTCATATGTGGATAATTGTATACTTCTGTGGGTGTCCAAACACCTACGGAGGCTAGCGAACACCCATACGAAATAAAACGAACACCCATGCAGAATCTCTAACACCCATAAGCGTTTCTCGAAGGGAAAAGGAAATTTTCCCCACTTAAAGCTACTTTTTGAAAACCATCTGGAAGCAACTGTGCCGATGCATATTAGCGCGTAAATACAAATCCTGCGCAGTATATAACTATCAACTTTGCATGAGTGCTTGTAACGTCTCCAACTAACCTATGGCGTCATAGACAGTACTGCCTAATGCCCTATATACTGTACCTACTGCTCATTGGTCTTCCTGCTAGTGTGCAACATATAAAGTCGACCAATGAGATGAGCGGCCTAGATGCTAGACTGTCTGCCGGCCGTCAGTCCCAGCTGTCCGCCGACCGCCGGTTCCAGCTGTCCGCCGGCCGCCGGTCCCAGCTGTCCGCCGACCGCCGGCTCCAGCTGTCTGCCGGCCGCCAGTCCCAGCTGTCCCGCCGATGGTCGCTTTTGTCATAATTCAATGGATGCAGCCCAGCACGTTATATGAGAACTCCAACCGTTATGTTGGACATGTGTATACGTTTGTCTGTACTTTGTGTGACAGTGGAAAGAACATGAGACATTTTGTTAATGTTTTATTTTTAATGGCGGGCGGATCGTTGGCCTTTTATCAGTCGAAATTACAAACCAGCTGTTTTTTTGTTGTATTTCGCAGAAGAGGCAACGAAGAGCAAACGCTTTTCGGCCCATCTCGATAGTGCTACTTGCCAGTTTTGTCCCCCTATACCAAACCTTATTCGCGCAAAAGTAGTTTGAAATAGTCTATCGTCACTCTTCATCAGGGTAATATAACATCCTCAGGCACGTAGCCAAGTGGGGGGGGGGGGCGCCTCCCCGCCTCCCCCCTCTCAAGAGAGGCCCCTGGAGGCCAGGAGGGCCCTTTTCGGCGCGCGCAGAAAAGGGCCGACGAGACCGCGCGAAGCACGGTATCATGGGCTCTTTACCACGCGAAGCATGGTCTTTAGAGAATTTAAAAGACTTCAGAGGCCCTTTAGGGCCACCAGGACCCTCTGAAAGACCAGAGGGCCCCTTGGACGTTCAAAAGAGCCCTGTGCATGTCAGAGGGGCCCCTGGCCAGACCGAAAGGGTCCCTGAGCGGGTCAGAGGGCCCCCTGAGCACGTCGAATGGCCCCTGAACACTTCGAATAGGTCCCTAGCCAGCACAGAGTGGCCCCTGGGCAGGTCGAGAGGCCCCTGAGCATGTCGGCAGGGCGACAACGCGGCCAGCGCAGTCCCTTGCCAGGTCATAAGGGCCCCTGAGCAGGTTGGAGGGCCCCTGGACAGACTGAAAGGGCCCCTAGGTGGGTCAGAAGGGCCCCTGAACATGCCGAATGGGTCCCTAGTCAGCACAGGGCCTTCGGAGCATGTCGCAAGGCGACAAAGCAGCCAGCGCAGTCCCTTACCAGGTCGGAAGGGCCCCTTTGAATGTTAAAGGGCCCCTGGAGAGACCAGAGGGCCCCAGAAAGTTAATAGGGTCCCTGTGCAGATCGGAGGGGCCCCTGACCAGACCGAAAGGACCCCTGGGCGGGTAAGAAGGGCCCCTGAACATGCCGAATTGGCCCCTGGCCAGTACTGAGGGGCTCCAGGGCAGGTCGGAGGGCCCCTTCAGCATGTCGGCAGGGCGACAAAGCAGCCAGCGCAGTTCGACCAGAAGAGTCGCTGGGCAGATCGGAGGGGCTCTTGGGCAAGTCAGAGGGGCCCCTGGCTAGACCGAAAGGGTCCCTGGGCCGGTCGGAAGGCCCCTTGAACATGCCGGATGAGTTCCTAGCCAGACTGGAGGTGCCCCTGGGCAGGTCGGAGGGGCCCCTGAACAGGGGCGGCGGATTGCGGGGGCAGGGTACCCAAAATGCCCCCCAGTCGAAAATCCTGGGGGGATAAGGATCATTTTGCCCCCCCCCCCCCCCCACAGATTTTAGTCTGCTCAATCTGGGGGGCAAAGTGACCCTTTTGCCTCTCCCCCCAGGATTTTCAACTGGGGGGATTTGGGGTACCCTGCGCCCCGCAATTCACCGTCCTTGCCCCGGAGCATGTCGTCAGGGCGACAAAGCAGCCAGTGCAGTCCCTGGCCAGGTCGGAAGGACCTCTGAGCAGGCCGAATGGGCCCCTTGACACACAAGAGGGACTTCTTGGAAGGTCAGAGGAGTCCCGGGTGAGACCGGAAGAGTCAAAGCACGTAGAGATCCCAGATGAAGATTTGATACAAAGAGGATATACTCAACAATAACAATATTAAAAGCAGAGCTTTCAGGTATATTGTAACACCCTTCGTCGGGGTGCTACAATATACCCGAAAGCTCCGATTCTAATTTTTCCTGTAGAGTAAGCCCTCTTTGTATTATATATATATATATATATATATATATATATATATATATATATATATATATATATATATATATATATATATATCACCTACTCCACATCATGTCTTTTCGCTTCGCGGATCCCAGATGAGTCCCTGAACAGGTCGGAAGGGCGTTGAAAAGGTCAGAGGGCCCCTAGACGATCTGAAGGGACCTTGGGCCTTTCAACAGTAAGAATACAGTTGTCCAGGGAATAAAACTCAAAATTTTCGCGCCGCTCCGCGTCGCAATTTAATTACAAATTCAATGATATGCAGGTTAGGAAAAATGGGCCCGTTTCTCGGCGCATTTATGTGTTATGTTGATACTTTCCTATAGAATTGGGCAATATAGTTCACTATATCACTTTTTTACCGCACTTTTAAACGCACAATATATAAATTTTAGAGGTCTGTTCCATACGCAATGCGACGCATTGATGATAAAGCATATCCAGGGCATTAAACTCAAAACTTTCACGCCGCTCCGCGGTGCACTTTGTTTTAAGAGTTCCAGGTCTTGAGCTTAAAAAATATTCCAAGTTGATATAGCTGATTCCAATTTGGTGTCTCTGGTTCCAAAGTTAATATAGCAGTTTGCTAACTCCAGCTCCTAAAAGTTGGTATGGCCCATGCCATACCTGTCATACTGCATTGTCCATCCTTGTAGCGTGCCTTTTCATCCGTTTTTTTTTGGTGGGGGGGGGGTCTTTCAACGCTTGGGAAGGGGACTCTTTCAACGCTCGAGAAGGGGCCCTTTCGAGGCGCCCCCCCCCCCCCCCCTGGACGAAATCCTGGCTACGTGGCTGAACATCCTCTTTATATTCTCCCGTCATACATCGGAAACAATCATGTCTTTTTCCGGGAAACATATCTGAAGGAGTCACTGAGGAACCCCGTTAAAATGTAAATATTCTTATTGCGTTTCTGTTTCTTTTTTGCGTCTGTAGGTGTGTGCATCTGGGGCAGAAAGGGCAGCTTTACATCGCCTCTACATGTCCAATGCAACCGACAGCGGTTCCCTTTTCGGCCACTGTCGTTACATGGAAAGAGGAGACTTTTAAAATAGTTACGTTCGCAAACCAACTCCCGCCGAATCTCCTGACACCGCAAAATATGAGGTTCCATTTCCCCAAGATACAATCCAGGCTATGCATCTTACTGTGTTGGGCTCGTTTGGGCGCAGGGCCCCTTTGGCCTTTTCGTAAAAATATGCCCCTCCAACCGAAAACCGGTGGCACCGGTCCTGGCGGAACACCCACGGACGTTTTTACAATTTTCCACCTATGAACCTGTTGACCTGATCTGAGATGACCGAGGTAAACAATTTCACACCATGTGGGTAATTGATGCCCAAACAGCTGTGCCAAATTTGGCGGCGCTGAGCGCCGCCATTTTTCCGCTATTCATGAAAAACCGGAGGGGGAGCGGAAATCAATCCCCCGGCAGTGCGCGTGTTAAGTCAATATCGGTGACATGAGCGTGCCACTCCTCAGTCGATTTGTCGCGGAATGCTCCGTATGAGAAATAACGCAGAACAAATATTTTTTTCAGTGATATTTAATCCTCTCTGAAAACGAGGAGGGAATGCGAACTACCCGTGCACTACTTTCAAACCACTTATATTTTTAGCAACAGACGTGAAACATATTGACACAAATATGGGTGCGGGTTCCCGCGATCTGTTTATGCTGTATATACTCGGCGCAGACGCCGCTCACGTCGGCCGCGCGTAACGTAACATTCGTCTCACGCGAGGAAAGGAAAATGTCAGTGATTTCTCACGACACGCTCTGCATAGGAGGCGAGCCACGCACCGTACCTCGGAGGGGTCACCGACGATCACATTTAAAGGGCATGGTAATTGAAAGGTTATTGAAGTTTACGAGTTATGGAAATATAAAGGCTAAGTTCTGCAGGTTGCCAACCATTATGTGTTGCTGGTGTAAATATGACCAGTTTGCGTCAGCAGTCAAATGCCAAGAGGGGCAGGGAGGGCAGGACGGTGGTAGTAGCGTAACAAAGGTCAAAAGTCCCGTCGCTCAAACATTCACGATTCATGTCCGTGACATTTTGTAGGCCATCAAATGCCTACGAAATATTCGTCCCACAAACCTTACTGTTATCACTTTCGTCGGGAAATGTACGATGTTGGATTATAATGCTGTTGAAGCCGTACTTGGTCATAATGATGTTGGATGGGCAGAGCAGGGCGGCGAATTGCGGGGGCAGGGTACCCAAAGGCCCCCAGTCGAAAATCCTGGGGGGCAAAAGGGTCATTTCGCCTTCCAAATTTTAGCCGGCTCATCTCACATTTTCAGCTGTGTGACGTATTTTCCCCCCGATTTCGTCTTAATCAATCATAGACCCAGGGGCGTCGCTACCGGAGGGAGGGTCCGGGTGCCCCGGACCCCCCCCCCCCCCCCCCCCACACACACACACACACTTTTGAGCGGGCGCCGAAGGCGCCCCCTCAAAAAGTGGGTCTGTTCTGGGTTTTGAGAGGGCGCCAGAGGCGCTCCTTTAGAAAAAAAAAAATGAAAAATGAAAAACAAAAAAGCAACACCAAAAATGCCACGCCAGTATGTGTGCACCCCTATGTCAGTGACGGCCCAAGCCAGTGGCGTACCGAGTATACGGTCATTCAGGGCATGACCTGGTCCTTTGGACCCGAGGCGCCCATGCAAAGCTGGCGATCAGTGACGGCGCCCCTCCGGCCAGTGACTGCGCCACTCCGGCCAGTGAGGACGCTCCATCGGCCAGTGACGTCGCCCCCGAACAGTGAGGGCGCCCCTCTTCGGCCCGTGACAGCGCCCCTCCGGCCAGTGACGGCGCCCCTCCGACCAGTGACGGCGCCCCCTCCAGCCAGTGAATGCGCCCCTCCGGCCAGTGACGGTGCCCCTCCGACCAGTGACGGCGCCCCTCCGGCCAGTGACGGCGCCCCTTCCGCGGGTGACGGCGCTCCTCCGGATGGTGACGGCGCCCCTCCAGCGAGTGACGGCGCCCTCTAACTAGTCACTGCCCTTTCCGGCCAGTGACGGTGCCCCCCGGTCAATGACGGCGCCCCTCCGGATAGTGATGGTGTCCCTCCGGCCAGTGACGGCGCCTCTCCGGTTAGTGACGGCGCCCCTCCGGTCAGTCACCACACCCCTCCGGCGAGTGACGGTGCCCCTCCGGATAGTGACGGCGCCCCCGGCCAGTGACGGCGCCCCTCCGGCTAGTGACGGCGCCCCTCCGGCTAGTGATGGCGCCCTCACAAAATGTTAAAAGTACGACGAGCACGTGAGGAAGAAGAGGCACCCCCCCCCCTGCAAAATGTTCGCCAATATTGGTGGCGCCCCTGTCGATTGGGTGGCGCCCCTCAAGGCAATGACCTGGTCCTTTGTGAATGTATGCGCCCGCCACTGGCCCAAGCTCATGGGTGCCCTCTTCCAAAATGTGGCGCCCTTTTATTACAGTTGCGATGGCGACAAGATGCTTCTGAGGGCGGCAAGGTGTCTTCCGAGGGCGACATGGTGTCTTCTAAGGGCGGCATACAACGTTCTAAGGGCGACAGAATGCCTTCCGAGGGCGGCAAGACGTCGTCTGATGGCGGCAAAATGCCTTCCGAGAGCGGCATCATGCCTTCCAAGGGCGGTATAATGCGTTCTGAGGGCGGCAAAATGCTTTCCGAGGGCGGCAATATGTCTTCCGAGGAGGGCGGCATGATGCCTTCCAATGGCGGCATAATGCACTCTGAGGGCAGCAGAATACCTTTCGAGTTTCGAGGGCGGCAAGACGTCTTCTGAGGGCGGCATAATGCGCTCTGAGGACGGGAAAATGCTTTCCGAGAGCGGCAAGATGTCTTCCGAGGGCGGCATGATGCCTGCCGAGAGCGGCAAGAAGTCTTCCGAGGCCTTCCGAGGGCGACAAGAAGTCTTCTGTGGGCGGTATAATGCACTCTGAGGGCGGCAAGATGCTTTCGAAGGACGGCAAGATGTATTCCGAGGGCGGCATGATGCCTTACATGGGCGGCATAATGCGCTCTGAGGGCGTGCAAATGCCTTCCCAGGGATGCAAGATGTCTTCCAAAGGCGGCATGATGCCTTCCGAGGGTGGCAAGATGTCTTCCGAGGCCTTCCGAGGGCGGTATAATGCGCTCTGAGGGTGGCAAAATGCCTACCGAAGGCGGCACGATGTCTTCGGAGGTGCTATGAATCATGATGCTTTCCGAGGGTGGCATAATGCGCTGTGAGGGCGGAAAGATGCCTTCCAAGGACGGCATGATGCCTTTCGAGGGCGGCAAGATGTCTTGAGAGGGCGGGTGGAGTTTCAAATGGTGGGGCCCCAGCAACTTCCCGCTTTGCCCCACCAACTTTTGTCAGATTTGAACGGTCCCTGGCGTTAAAATTACCATTTTTTCACTTCAAACATGCAAAACAACCAGGCAATGTGTGATAGTTTGCCCCACTAACTTTTATCTGAAAAGATCCACTCATACTTCCGAGGGCGACGAGATACCTTCCGAGGGCGGCATAATGCGTTGTGAGTCGTGACTGCATGCAGTCGGCGCCCCTGCATGCCTCGCAGGAGGGGGGGGGGGGGGGGGGGGGGAGGGCTGTGAGTGCAGGTGTCGCCTCTCGAGTCGTGAGTGCCGGCGGCAACCCTTTGGATCGGAAATGAGGCCCCTTTTGGACTGGAAATGACGACCCCAACAGCCGTATCCTCTCCCTCCCGAAATGTGTTTTCTGGTTGTGCGCCTGGGCCGATCCCTTTAATTATAATTCACCACTGTACCCGTCATGATGCACCGAAGCGATGGGTGCCATTTGAATGTCTGTGTAATTTACCGTTTGCAAGTTATTGGCTGATATTTCCTTTCCTTCCTTGATAAACTTTCCCTTAATTTTTTTCTTCATTGTGAAATCTGTTTACGGCAGCGCAGTTGATATAGCAGAAGAGCGACATAAACCGCGATGTTTTGTTTTACGTCGCGTGATTTTGAGTTCAGACCTCACAGGCAGTCATGAATAGGTATGTCCAATGTTAATGTGCAACAGGGGCGGATCTAGGGGGAGGGTCATGCCTCCCCCAAAGGTCCTGAAACTAGTATTTGCCCCCCCCCCCCCCAAAAAAAAAGACGGTCGGACGTACAGTTGTAAAAATTGCCTTGGGAGTAGTCCGAATCCAGCTATCCACAATTCAAAACTTGAAAATTTCGCGCCGCTTCGCGGGCCGCGGCATGACACAAAATACGCAATTGCTTATACAAATTTGGAAAATGGGAAAATGAATTCATTAAGTGTCTGGCAGTCTCTCCTTGGCGGTACCTAATTGCTAGCCCCAGGGCCCACTCCCTTCATAAAATATTAACTTTCAAGTGGGATACGTTTTTAGATAGTCTGCGCAGTTCCGAAAAAAGGCGACGCGACCGCAAAGACACCAGCATCGGCACCCGGAAGCTGCTCCAGCGGTGCCCAACTTGCGGGACCGAAGACCAGGCCAGGGCCACCTCACCAAGCCATCTCGCCCCAAGCTCCTCCAGATCCGCAGGGACCATTTATGTGCGGAAAGGTCGTTCTGCCTCTTGCTGCTTTCAAACCATTTGCACTGTTACCAGTTGTTTGTTACAGTTCGGTACATTTTTTTAGATTTTTTTAAAAAAATAAATTTAGTCCGAATGTTTTTGAATCGGTGGATTTCCGAGGTCATGCCCCGCGCTAAGCATAGCTTGTTGCGCAGGCACTGACCCCACCACCCGATCAAGCAATTCCTAGCGTCCGGCAGAATTTAGAAGCGAAAGTTTTAAGTGCCCGACATACCTGGACACGGTCCGCCCCGCCCTCTGACGTCACCTGACCTTAAGTGCGACCGCTGCCACCGGCCACAGGCCATCCCAGTCAGGGGCAAATAGCGAGCGCCGAAGCGACTCGAACCCGGGCTGCCACTACCGAGTGGGGTCAGAAGCCCAGCGTTCTCCCAACTGAGCTACAGGGGCGGACTTAGTTGTAGTACATAGTACATACATAGTTGTTTGTTACAGTTCGGTACATACATTCGGTGTATGTATACAGTTATTATTATCATGTGTACTATTGAGCGCTGACTGCCACCGGTCATCGTGATTTACTATCCAAAGAATATATATATATATATATATATATATATATATATATATATATATATATATATATATATATATATATATATATATATATATGAAAAACTACTTTAATTTCAATATTTTTCATCATACCGAGATGTGCAACCAGGAATAGGGGTTACCTGAGACTTGCTCCACTCACGGTCTGGTTCCAATATTAAAATTGCGTTTTCCACGACCTAAAACTAACATTTTCACGCCGCATCGGTAACCATCGTCATAACGAGCCATCGCCATCGTCTTCGGTTCGTTGTAACGGTGAATTGAGTGAATAGCATGTTTAGCTTCTTATTCTCTACAAGGCCCACCGCCTATGTTTCTGGGTTGTATCAGGCAAACCCGTAAAAATTTCGCGCCGCTTCGCGGCGCTAAATAACAAGTACCTACTATAACATGAAAATCCACATTCAAAATGCTGCAAAGGCACAAAAATGCTCACCAATACAAAAATGGGCTATATTTTTTTCGTCATTTCAGCCGAACCCTCCACTCAAAAATTATCGGCGACGCCCCTGGGTATAGCTGACAATTGACATAGTTTTGCTCATTGTAAGGCAATGTCGGAACAATACAAACTGTAAGCTGACATCTTTCCTTTTTCGATATCCCAAAGGGTCGAAAAGCGAAAAACACAAACAAATATGAAACTAAAGACATCATTAGAAATCGTGTGGTTGCAAAATAAAGTGGCCCGAATCCGGGAAGAAATTAGAAATTGGGGTAGGTAATGTCCGCTAAAAACGGTTTGCCCCCCCCCCCCCCCCTCAGAAAAAAACAACAACAAACGGCCGGCTGGATCCGCCCTTGATGTGCAATGTGCATTGCGCAGTCCATGCATAAGCGCGCGGCTGTGCGGGTGTATGTTTGTAGTTGTCAAAGCGGTATTTCTTCGATTGAAAACCAATACAAAATGTAATTGCCCGCTGCGTAATATCGACATTTATAGTCGATATTTCGTCTTGATTCGTCGATATCTATATATTCATGGTTCATCACCTCACCCCTTTTTTTGTAAAAGAGGAACCGGAAAATTAAGCAAGTGAAATCAGGGGCGGATCCAGGGGGCAAGGGTTCACGGCCGCCCGAAAGGTCCTGAAACCATGATTTGTCTCTCCCCCCAAAAAAAACGGTCGTCGGACGTGCATGCCTGCAGTTTAATTTTTGTTTTTGGGGGGGAATACGCCACTGGATTTGCCCCCTTGAGGCACGGATGATTTGGGCCTCAAAGCGATTATTCGGCTACTAGGAGTCGTAGCGACGGAAATAAAAGTTCATGAACAAGAGAACATCTTGATACTATCATCTATTATCCATATTATGCTATTTTATTATCGTACCGCAGTCTGCTAGCGTCGGCGGCGGGCAGCCCGTTGGCGGCCGAATAAATCGGCAACTTTTGAATCCCCTGCAACCGTATGCCGATGTTTCCATCGAACTGCGGCGTTATTTAGATAAGTGAATATTCATCACGATTAAGATACAGGACATTCTTCAATATTACGTGAGATATAACTTAATTTTGCCGTTATAATTCGTTACGGGTATGTGATGCTCCAGCAAATGTCGCAGCTCTGTCGGGCGTCTCCATGATCCCAGGCCCGGCTGAGGCCGACGCCAGTCCGGCCTCTAGATGCTGGCGCAAAATACGCATGCGTAACACGATCTGCTCGAAGGCTCAGATTCGAATGTTGCCGCGAGGTGGCAGCCCAGGCACTAGATGGCGCCAGGTGTGCCCTTTTTAAAGCTGCTGGTTTTCTTTGCATAGATAACTATGACTAATCTGTATATAGTAGAGCTATGATTGAAAGCAGTCTATGATATAATTTCTGAACTAAATAGTTAAGATTTTGGCACCGCCGGATTGAATGGAGACCAAAGGGGCACTCCCAAACGCCTGAAATCGGTCGTAAATTGACTTATGTTCTGACATGATTTGAGAGAAAACCTAAGTAACTTGAACGGCTTATATCATATTTGTTTCAGAATCTTAGGAACGTCACGAAAAGCATGGGGGTGAAACTTCGATCTTACCTTGAGTGAACCCCAACCCCTGTCCCCTTATGCAAAATGTATTGGCATAGGTATTTGAGCTCCTCTCGTCTTGATCTACCTTTTACAGACCCAAATTTTCCTTATTAGACTAAAATACAGATTTTATCAATAATTCTGATCAAATGGTGGGGGCATGCCCCCACCCCGTTCCTACGCCTGTGATTTGTTTTAAGTTTGTTAAAGGAAATAGTTCACCTTCAACATTAGTTTTAAACTGAGATAGCAGTTTTGTAGCCCGTGTTGGGAAACCCCTATCTGCAAGTTTTCATGACTGAAAAGACTCCAGCCGAATATATTTGAGTTTTTGGCGAAGGAATGTGGTGCTGGCGAAATTATGTTGTACTGGTTCTAGCCCGGGCAGAGGCTATACCATCAGCCAATCAGCTTGCAGCTGGCGCTAGCAAGCGAATCGCCGGCCGCCGGTTGGCACATCTCCAATGCGAGTCTATCTTTACGCGACTACTTTCGAATCTGATTGGCTGAACCATTTTTTACATTCGCGTGACGTCAGGACTCTGACTCAGAGAGTATGCATATAGTTTTGATAAACAAATACAAATGTACGGCCTTCTGTCCTGAATCGGCGCGATATAAGGCCATTTTTGACAATATAAAAATAAATTGTATTAAATATAGTAAAATCGTGGGGGGTAAAAAATTTCAAGTTGAACTCGCAAGTCGCAGCTGCTCTTCCGTTGCAACTTCTGGACTTGGGCCTCAGGTACTTTGAGGACCACGAGCCGCCACTGGTATTGCGGGGTTGTGAATTCATCATTATTTTCGCAACTTTAAAGCATTCATATCGAACCAATATCGGTGATTGAAGGAGGAGACATGTTCAAAAGTGTGTACGTGTGTGTGTGTGTGTGGAGGGGAATTAACATTGCTGGCCCCCAGCCTGAAAAGTGGGGGGCCATGGCCCCCACATACCCCCCCCCCCCGTTCCTTAGTTCCTTCGCCTATGGTCATACATTTGAGAGCACTTTGTGAGATAATAGTCGCAATCTAAGGCTTTGGATGGAAAGCATATCCCAAAAACGAAAATACTTACATTTTGACACTTGACCTGACCGTGACCCGACATGTGACCCTATTTTAACCCTCGCCCTACGGGAGCTTTCAGGCCCCCCGGGGGGGGGGGGGGCCTGACAGCCCCCCCCCCGTTAACTTCCAAACCAAGCAACTTAGAGCAATGCGGTAAGAATCAGCATGTTGCCTGTCATTAGAGGAATCTAACAGTATGCGATTTTTGGGTTTCAGGTCAACGGGTGACCTTCCAGGTCAAGTGAATGACATCGGATTTACCTCTTCCAGAACAGCGGTTTTGCTCTTCAGAAAACTTCAAAATTAGAAATTGATAAATGTAAATAAAAAGGCATGTTCCTAGACCAGTTTTGGCTCAAATACAGAAAAGGTGATTATTTGTTCGTATCTTGTCAAAAAAAAGTAAACACAAAGTTGTTTTAAAAAATGACGTCATCAGCTTCTTACACTTAGGGAGCAATCACTCAGTCAAAAATGAAGATATTGCTTTGAAATTTGGTATGGGTATTGCCCATACTCAGTTCTCTCACATATATTCCGGTGTTTCTAACATCTTTGAAAAGTTTGATTTTGTGGGATTTAAAAAGCAGTTTTTTTCAATTTCAGGGGTCAAAAACCCAAAATTTTGAAAATCCGAGATTACCATTTTAAAGAGAATGCCATTTTGTATCTTTGGTGAATTGAGTTTGCAATTTCCTTTAAAACTGTTTTCTACGATTTTTCAAATATTTATCTTTTTTACCAATATGACGTCATCAAAACATGATTATCTCCCAAACTATTTAACCAATTTCAATTAAATGTTTACAGCATACGTATAATTGTTGTAAACTCAGCTACCGAAAATTTCAGCAATATTTACCGCAGGTGTAAAAAGTTATTCAGGAAAAGCCTCAGGGGGGGGGGGGGCTGTCGGCCCCCTGTAGGGAGAGGGTTAAAGCAAATTGGGTATGCGTTACATTTTTCTCACCGAGAGCTTTCGACCGCCGCCTTGTGCGTCTCGCTGCAGTCATTGGTTCGGAAGATATGAGGGGGGGGGGGGGGTAAAATGTACCCCCCCCCCCCAGCGCCGGGCGTTCGGCTGGAGACCCCAGCGCCGCGCGGGTTAAAGGAAATAGTTCACCTTGGAAATTTATATCCAACACGATTTGATTATATTTTGTAATACAATTTCTTTTTATATTGTCAAAAATGGCCTTCTATCGCGCCGATTCAAGGACAGAAGGCCGTAAATTTGTATTTGTTTATCAAAACTATATGCATACTCTCGAGTCAGAGTCCTGACGTCACGCGAATGTAAAAAATAGTTCAGCCAATCAGATTCGAAAGTAGTCGCGTAAGGATAGACTCGCATTGGAGATGTGCCAACCGGCGGCCGGCGATTCGCTTGCTAGCACCAGCTGCAAGCTGATTGGCTGATGGTATAGCCTCTGCCCGGGCTAGAACCAGTGCAACATTCTTTCGCCAGCACCGCATTCCTTCGCCAAAAACTCAAATATGTTCGGCTGAAGAGTCTTCTCAGTCGAGAAAACTTGCAGATAGGGGTTTCCCAACCCGGGCTACAAAACTGCTATCTCAGTTTAAAACCAATGTTGAAGGTGAACTATTTCCTTTAAAGGGTACCTATTGAAATTAATGCCATTTCGGAATTAATGCCATTTCGGGGGCATTTGCCGCCCCCCGTTAACATGTTAAAATAGGCCCTGGTTTCTGCAACCATCTGGTCCAATGGGTCTTGATGTTTGTCCGCTGTTTGTGACGAGCAGCTGCGACTACACTGCTTTTCTGATCACTGTCAGTTGCCCGGCAGTTATTTGTCTGAAAATTGAAATATTGTATTACCTGTTTCTTTTTCCGCAAGGTGATTACATAAGAATGTTATTTCCTCACCTAGTAATATCAGATATTTTAGTTTTTGAACATTGAACTGCCGTCTCAGTGCGCCGCGGTAATCAAAGGCGTCAACGACGCGTTTCAAGCGTAACAAATAACACTGTTCATTGCACCTTTATTGCACCCATCAGTACACGATGGAGTTTCATGCGATCACTAGGCGCCATCATGTCCCTTCAGAGCAATGCATTTAGACTGATGGTTCCCGAATGAAATGAAACAAAGGGAAGGCGACAGACTTGCAACGTTTGGGAATCACGGCGACTTGTTCAGTGCTCACGACACACAGCATGCAAAACCAGGCTGCTCCTTCGGGTTACACACTCATGTGCTTGAACGAAGTTTTCCACGCACAAAATTGCCAGTCAACCATTGCTAACTCGCCAACACCCCAGCACTAACGATAAAATGTCACAAGCAGAATAAAACAGTCAACAGTGTGGACCACGTTACATTGTCAAATTAAAACAATTAAATAAAAAGACGACGCTCTGATACCACTCAAGCTCATCCTCAAGCCGGATTCCCTGTTACCAATCATGCAAACTCTCATATTGCTCCAAATAAATGGTGTGAGTCACCAAGCAGTGAAGCTCAGAGCGGGTTCGGCTATTCGATGCAACATTCGAGTTTCTCTATCATTGTTCAACTTGACTTCATTATGAGCGCATTCCCGCAACGTTTGGGAATCACGGCGACTTGGTTCATCCTTACGTTGTATTATATCAGTTTCTTTTCAATTTGACAGTTTTCGACACCTTTGAGAGTCTAACCTTTAGCTTCTTCCACATGCCCGTGGTCTTCGGCGCGGGTTCCGCGAGCGCCAGACAGTCACTTCCGGACGAGTTTGTGGCAACGCTAAGACGACTGGAGGCACTGTCGCATGCTGATTGCGGAGTGGGTGAGACGTTAGTTTCAAAAGGTGTTTGGCACAATGTATCTTGGGTCGGTGATGCTGTTGGCCGATCGGCCATGGCATTGACGTTCGATCGATCTGCGGCAGATGTGCCCTCAAATACGTCGTCTTCCCTGGATGGTTCTCTGCGGTGTACTGGAGTGTATGTCACTTCCCAGCTGCTGTGGTCCAGCTTCAGATGTGCATCGAACTCGGCATGAGGCGGCTCTGCACATGGCCCGTCATGTTCCACTGGCATCCATTCATTATCCGCTTCCTTCTCCGCCTTTTCCTTCCTCGTCTCTTCCTTCTCCGCCTCTTCCTTTTGCACCTCTTCCTTATCAGCCTCTTCCTTCCCCGCCTCTTCATTCCCCGCCTCTTCATTCCCCACCTCTTCATTCCCAACCTCCTCTGTTCTCGCCTCTTCCTTCTCCGCCTCTTCCTTCTCTGCCTCTTCCTTCTCTGCCTCTTCCTTCTCTGCCTCTTCCTTCTCCGCCTCTTCCTTCTCCGCCTCTTCCTTCTCCACCTCTTCCTTCTCAGCCTCTTCCTTCTCAGCCTCTTCCTTCTCAGCCTCTTCCTTCTCCGCCTCTTCCTTCTCCGCCTCTTCCTTCTCCGCCTCTTCCTTCTCCGCCTCTTCCTTCTCCACCTCTTCCTTCTCCGCCTCTTCCTTCTCCGCCTCTTCCTTCTCCGCCTCTTCCTTCTCCGCCTCTTCCTTCTCCGCCTCTTCCTTCTCCGCCTCTTCCTTCTCCGCCTCTTCCTTCTCCGCCTCTTCCTTCTCCGTCTCTTCCTTCTCCGCCTCTTCCTTCTCCGCCTCTTCCTTCTCCGCCTCTTCTTTCTCCGCCTCTTCTTTCTCCGCCTCTTCTTTCTCCGCCTCTTCTTTCTCCGCCTCTTCTTTCTCCGCCTCTTCTTTCTTCGCCTCTTGCTCCCGTTCTTTCTCTCCCTCGTTTGCTCGAGTGAAGTACATATGTTGGTCAATGCCTTCTATGTCGATACTGTCATCATCACTGTCGCAGATGATTGCCATATACTTTCTAATGACCTGTTCAATTATTGTTTCAGTATCATAGTCGTCTAGCTTATTCATGAGCTTCATAGTTTCAGAAGTTTCGTCTTGATCGGTGGGAGACGACTTGCTTTGAAGGGAGCTGGACGAAGGCAGCGTCATCGGTCGCGTCATTATCACGTTAAGTGGATCGACACCGTCGTTGGCACTTTTGTCCTCTGCAGATTCCGCTGTACCGACGGGCGGCCCTGCTTCAGGGGCTTCCAGTTTGCCAGCCTGTTCAGCCGCCTGTTCTGCCGCCTGCTCGGCAGCCCGTTCGGCCGTCTCCTCAGCAGTCTGCTCAGTCTCTCTCGAGGTGGTGGGCTTTGCGGCTTCCTCTGAGGAGTACTTTGTGACTTGTTCCTTGTCCGTTTCTGGCGTTGGAGAGCACATTTCTCCTGATGCATGGCCAGCATTCGCCACGTCCAGAGAGCTGGTCATTGACTTTGAACTAAGCATTCGCTTTAAGTCTTCTGAACGTTCGCCACTCTCTTTCAACACTGTCGATTTGGCTTTGCCAGGACTTTTCGCCGACTTGATCAGGGACTTTGTGTCGCTCGTCATTGCCACAGGCGAAGTGGCCACATCTTCATTCGAAGTCGTAGATGAGCCGTGCTCAGCAACACTGAACAGGTGAGGCATAAGCTCCGGTGTTGTCTTGAATGAGCTGGCTCTCTGAACGGACACCGACCGGTTCATACTTTGCGACATTGATTCTAGTGGACCGATTGGTTCGCCTAATGCGAGCAGGAGTTCATGGGCTGTTATTCGGACTGAGTGGTCCGTTGCTCTCAACGCTGCGTTGAATATCCCCACTGTCTCCTCAATGTCCGCTCTTGTACTGTATCTGCTCATCTCCGCTGCAATTTGTGAGCAAGGCTTGGCTACTTCAGTCGGAGATCCGCCGCGCTGAGTCACATGCGAAGCAGCTTGAACACCCTTTCCTGTTTTCACCTGAAGCTGTTCATTCACGTTGAGCTCTTGGCAACACACCGCCTCGCCGAACTCCGCGGCAGTTGCCGCGTCGTCGACGACGGGAAGGAGATCGGGAACAGAGTCGGTTTCTTCCGGAGACGATGGCCGATTCATGTAACGCTTAGTAGGTTCCTCTAAAAGATGAGAACCTGGAGCAGTATGTCTATTACCATGCGATCCCAACCAGAGTGTTGAAACGACAGGAGATGCGTGACTTGACACCATAAGCAACGGGCTTTTGAAACCACTGGTGTACCTCAAGTGACCATCTGCACGCAATAGGGGCACACAGCTTCGCTCTGCAGCTGACGCGATATTTTCTCTTCCGTTTGGGTAATTCCCGAAACCGATATCCTTCTTGTCTGAACCCCTGTCCGCAACCTCCTGGCCTGTCTTAGCGTCGAGGTTTCTTGCTGCCGTGTCGTCTAGTTTCTGAGTCTCTTCGCTTGGTACATAAATCCGCACGACTTCGTTTCTCATTGGCACATTGGCACCGAATTCGGTTGCATGCTTCGGAGTGAAGGCCAATGTCTGTTCCTCTGGAATAATTTGCGAGCTGCCACCCGTTTCCTCTGCCTTTGCCGGCCAGGCTCCAGTAACAGCTCCTTCTGTCACGAGCTCTTGGTCATTTTTAGCTGTTGTTAAAGTGCGCTTTGATGACTTTCCCGTTTTTCGCTTACCCTTCAACTGATCAGGTGTAGCTTCTTTTGCTTTGTTATTCTGGATGTCTGAGAGCCTCCTTCTTGCCTTCGCAGCTGGTTCTGCTTCCACATGTTCCTTGTTAATCGCCTCGCTTCTGTCAGAGATCATCACCGCGGTATTCGAACGACATTTCTCTTTTGGAGTCCGACGCCTTGATCCAGGTTGGGGCTCCACCTTTGATACTTTGTTTTCGTCGGAAGCACGGACTTCTTTGCCACTTCTGGACTTCTGAGACTTCTGAACCACATCAGGCGGGTCAGAGCGTCCTGCGGAGTCTGTTACAGTCATGCCATCGTTCACAGCTGTGGCTCCGTGTACGTCAATGAACATTTCACAATCTTGGTCAAGCTTGAGTTGCATCGACAGGTGTCCTGCGTAATTCTGCACCAAATGCCAGCCAGCGATGTCGTCGTCCTGTTCTTCATCCGCTGAAGCTTCAGCCTGACCCGTTAAGGCTTGGCCGTCCTTCGCAGGCTGCTTGATGTTCGCCGGTGAATTAGACACACCCAGCCTTTGCTTTAACGGCTTCAGTAGAGACTTGCCCTTGCTCTTGCTCTGTCTGCCATGTAACGCATCCGCTGAAGCTTCAGCCTGACCCGTTAAGGCTTGGCCGTCCTTCGCAGGCTGCTTGATGTTCGCCAGTGAATTAGACGCACCCAGCCTTTGCTCTAACGGCTTCAGTAGAGACTTGCCCTTGCTCTGTCTGCCATGTAACGCATCCGCTGAAGCTTCAGCCTGACCCGTTAAGGCTTGGCCGTCCTTCGCAGGCTGCTTGATGTTCGCCGGTGAATTAGACGCACCCAGCCTTTGCTCTAACGGCTTCAGTAGAGACTTGCCCTTGCTCTGTTTGCCATGTAACGCATCCGCTGAAGCTTCAGCCTGACCCGTTAAGGCTTGGCCGTCCTTCGCAGGCTGCTTGATGTTCGCCGGTGAATTAGACACACCCAGCCTTTGCTCTAACGGCTTCAGTAGAGACTTGTCCTTGCTCTGTCTGCCATGTAACGCATCCGCTGAAGCTTCAGCCTGACCCGTTAAGGCTTGGCCGTCCTTCGCAGGCTGCTTGATGTTTGCCGGTGAATTAGACACACCCAGCCTTTGCTCTAACGGCTTCAGTAGAGACTTGCCCTTGCTCTGTTTGCCATGTAACGCATCCGCTGAAGCTTCAGCCTGACCCGTTAAGGCTTGGCCGTCCTTCGCAGGCTGCTTGATGTTCGCCGGTGAATTAGACACACCCAGCCTTTGCTCTAACGGCTTCAGTAGAGACTTGCCATTGCTCTGTCTGCCATGTAACGCATCCGCTGAAGCTTCAGCCTGACCCGTTAAGGCTTGGCCGTCCTTCGCAGGCTGCTTGATGTTCGCCAGTGAATTAGACACACCCAGCCTTTGCTCTAACGGCTTCAGTAGAGACTTTCGCTTGCTCCGTCTCTTTTCGTTTTGCCTCGAACCGCTAGACTTGGAGCTGCGATCGAGTTGTCTCGACTCTTCTGTCGTCAGCAGTGTGATGTCCCTGCCCGCGCTTCCTCCTTTCTTCATTTGACCAGGGCTGCGGACATCTCCGGGAGTCCCTGAGCTACTTTCATCGCGAACCTCTCCTCCCTTTTTGGTCGTCAGCTGTACTCTCTCGCCCTCCTCTGTATCTGCCCCTTCATTTCCGCATCTCCCCATCGCTGGTGCCTTCCTCCCTTTGTCCCCAGTATCGGCGAGGAGCACCCGACCGAGCGCATCGGCGCCGCCTTCCAGCACACTCCTGATGCGACGTTGGTGAGCGCGCCGCCGTCGCGCAGGCCCCTCCGCCGCGGGGGACACGAGACTGCGCACCAACAGCATGGTTAGTGCCGGGTCGTCCTCCTCGGCGGAGAGCGGCAGCACCTCGTCCCACGGGTCCGACCAGGCCGACTGTGGACTCGGGCTCAGGCCGCAGCTGATGCTGCCGCCGTCACAGGAGTCCAGCGGACAGCCGCGCGGCCCCCTCGACGGACTGTGGGCGGACATGGAGCGGTCTGAGTCAGGTCGGTCAGGTCCCCAGTCTGAGGTGTGTGGTGGTTTATAAGCTGGCGATATGTGATCCGAGAACTTGGACTGTAACCATACTGTAACTGTGAACTGTATGTACTTAAATTGTGTTTTGGACAACTGGATACAAGCCTAAGATCGGAAGCTGGGCAAAGAAAACGGTGCATACATCGACGCATTATTAATAAAAGCACAGCAAGGCGCCGACACAAATGCACTCTCATTCCGTGCTTGTCGCTGTTAATCGCTGGCTAAAGATAACAAACAAGAGATCGCCGCATCATTCACGAAGGTACTGAACAGCGCTGACAATTATTGTACCCTGATAAGCCGTATAAGTCTTCCTATAGTTAGATTAAGTCTATTTAAAACGACGGAATGTTATGCCAGTTTTATTTTGCGCGGTTTCATTACAAGTTTCCAATGAGATCAACATGTTAAGTAAGATTAGTAGGAATAAAATGAAATTGTATATACAAATATCAAATTCCTACTAATGTATTGTGTGTACCTGTACATACTCATATTCACACACAATGCGTGAATATTCAAAACACACGATTTTCATAAAAATGCTTGTTCAGACACTACTCTTAGACCGGTTTAACTACCCTTCACCCGCAAAACGGGCTTGCGATAGCTACCTGTGTTTGGTTACTCATCTGGTGAGCATACCTGACGACATAACTCGTACTCACATCTCAATAAGATTAATGTCTTAAAGACAGGTAAAACATAGGGCCTTGGGTAAAACGTAGCTCAATAAGCATGAAAGTATTGCACTCATAAATTTACGGGATTAAATAAACGAATTCTAAATATAACTATGCGCACATACGACATCTCCAAACAGCATGCACTGCCGTGACAGGATCTCATCGTTCAGTGTAAATCATCTATACAACCCCGGACATGAGCCCCGGCCTGACCTGACCTGACCTGACCTGACCTGACCCGCCGCGTCCCTCCGCCGGCGGCGTGCCGGTCGGGGCGGCAATCAGGTCAGGTCAGCGCCAGCCCAGTCATACATGCACAGCGTCCCCCGCCGCCTTCACATCCCGAGCTTCTCCAGTCGCCTTCACATCCCGAACTTAATCGGCTTACTCTCCAGCTGTCTCAGCGCCTCGTCCACAATCTCCAGTTCCAGCTCACTTAAGTCGCTTTCCTCGGGCGTCGGAGCTCCACCCAGCCCATCTGGGGAGGTACCCAGAGTAGTTCTGTGCTCAGATTCCCAAGCAGCCCAGTCCATCTGTGCCTTCAGCGATGGCGTGGCCTGGTCTGCGGCAGCCATGACTGTAGCAGCCTCTATGGCAGCCTCTGCAACAACCTGTGCGATAGCCTGTACGGCAACTTCTTCATCATCCTCTTCGACAGCCGCTGCGGCAGCCGTTGCGGCCGCCGATGCAGCAGCTTCTGCAACAGCCTTCACAGCAGCTTCTAGGGCAGCTTTTGCAGCAGTCTTTTTGGCAACATTTTCAGGAGCCTGATTGGCAACTTCTGTAGTAGCCTTTGCAGTAACCTCTGGAGCAATATCGGCAGTAGACTCTGCAGTAGACTCTGCAGCTGCCTCTGCAGTACCCTTTGCAGCAGTATTTTCCGCATCCTCTGCAGCAATATCTGCAGCAGCTTTTTCAGTGGCATTTTCTGCAGCCTCCGCAGCAGTTTGTGCGCCAGCCTCTTTACACAGCTGGCAGAGGCGATAGGTGCAGCAGCAGACGTAGAGGTGGGAGCTGAGACCGGAAAGGATACTTCAGCGTCGCAACGACAGCCGACGTGAAAGCAGCAGGCTGTCCCGTCCCGTCTACCCAGACACGGCACGGCACGGCACGGCACGGCACGGCACGGCACGGCACGGCACGGCACGGCACGGCACGGAACAGCACGGCACGACACGACACGGTACGGCACGGCACGATACGGCACGGCACGATACGGCACGACACGACACGGCACGGCATGACACGGCATGACACGGTACGGCACGACTCGGTATGGTTCGGTACGGCACGACATGGCACAACACGACACGACACGACACGACACGACACGACACGACACGACACGACACGACACGACACGGCACGGCACGGCACGGCACGGCACGGCACGGCACGGCACGGCACGGCACGGCACGGCACGGCACGGCACGGCACGGCACGACTCGGTATGGTTCGGTACGGTACGGCACGGCACGACACGATACGGCTCGACACGATAAGACGAAACCTTACGCTGACACCAGAGTAAACAATATTACACAAACAGAAAATACAAACTTGCAGCACTCTCAGCTAAGAAATAAAAAACTTAACAATTAAGGAGCTAAATAAAGTATAGTAAATAATTGTTTTTGCAGCTTTGTAACGGGTGCCATCGAGCCAGCCTACCTGCTGGCTTTCAGGAGGTCTTCAGTGGAAGAGGAGAGCATCAACTGGGTAGCGTTACTCCATTCTTCGTCCTGGAAGACGCCGCAAGCCATGGTCACACATTCAGAATAGTCACGGGCAATACTACACTGGTAACCAGACCTTTCGCTGCTATATGAAAGCCACTTCTTGCCACGTACTGGATTAGGCGCGCTCTGCCAGCTATTGTGATATGTGTGACTGTCCATTGTACGCTAATATCAGTATTAACTTTCTGCTTGGATACCATTACCCAACTTCATTAAAGGGACTGTCCCACCTTCCCAAAAGTTGTCAAATGTACGCTGATTGTGGTGCAAAACATGAAATGATTGCTGCCGAGCACGATTATGACATTTGTTTTCGCGAACAGTGCTCAATTTCATACAAAGTTAAGTTTTAATATTTGGGTTGATGTCATATTGAGCTCTAGAGCTACACATAAATCCTTTACGCTGCCAAAGTATGGGCACAATTATTTCGAGACAATTCTGGCGTTTTGAATACAAAACAACCCGATTACCAAACCATTGAAACGTAGCAAATATCTCCCAAGGTTCACCTTAAAATAAGTCGACTATCATTACCAGTTGGGTAAAGAGAGACGACGCTGTCGGTTTAGAGGCCCTATTCAAATACACATGGGCCTTATTTTTTACAGATGTCAAAATCAAACTAATATCTTTTTGATTAGATCATTGTGGTTGTTTTAACTGCTATCATACTTAATTTGAATGCCAAGCCATCAAATGGCTATATCAACTCAAATATAATGTTAATGTGGGATAGTCCCTTTAATAAATTAACATTAATGTGGTAATAGTGATAATCTTGCATTTTTTGGTGTAAATCGTTATCCACTCTGCACCGAAACACAGTTAAATTAGGCCATCCCACAAAGGGGTCGCTAGTTTCGACTCAACCATCATCATTGGGCACTTGTCCCGATTGGTCTGTGACTTCTGACCTGATCGCTGACCTCTGATCTGATCGCTGACCTCTGATCTGATCGCTGACCTATGGTCTGATCGCTGACCTCTGATCTGATCGCTGACCTCGATCTGATCACTGACCTCTGATCTGATCGCTGACCTCTGATCTGATCGCTAACCTCTGATCTGATCGCTGACCTCTGATCGATCGCTGACCTGATATGATCGCTGACCTGACCTGATCGCTGACCTCTGAGCTGTAGCAGTCCGCGGGCTGTGGCAGCTCCGGCAGCAGCTCCGGCAGTTCCCGGCTCTCGCTGCAGACCAGGAACAGGTCGAACGTCCTCTCCAGCTGGCCGTGCAGCACGCTGTAGAACTTCTCAGTGGCGAGAGGCAGCAGCTCCGGGGTCACGATCAGGGAGACGCGCTGCCCGGCGTCTTCGGCGTAGGACAGTCCCATCAGAGCCAACCGCTCACACTGCACCGGCAACACAGACAGGCGAAATTTAACATTTCATTAAGTTATTATTTTCGCGAGTGTGATTTCGACTTATTTTCCTATAAAAAAAAACAAGTCATATACCCTGCTTCTGTCCCCTGGTGGGCCACAGGAAAAGGGCGATGCCGGCAACACGTGTTTATAAATATGTTGTGTTTCAAATCACGAAGGTTTGCAGGATGCTACCTACCTTTACCCTATGCCATTAACCAGGGGCGTCGTCACCGGAGGGCCTGGGGGGCCGCCCCCAGGATCGCTCCGGCCTCACTCCACCCCCACCCCCACCACAGATTAGCGGGATTTTAGCATTAGCCCATGTGGAAGGGGGGGGGGGGCACACAACTGGCTACCCCACCCAAAATATTGTGGCGACGCCCCTGCCATAACAAAAATATAACTAAACGAAATATGACTGATAAACTAAGCAAGTGTCTAGTTATCGGCTAGGAGCCACTGTAAGCCCCTCTTGATCTTACCATTTCACCTTGGTCCAGCCCTCGCACGGGCTCCGCGACAGCGTGGAAGATAGTCTGCAAAGTATGCTGGAGCGGTGAGAGCTGGATGGCTTTCTGAAAAAGACATCCGCAAACTGAAGGGTGGACGAGTTTTGGTGCGCATGTGCGAAAACGTACGGAAGTAGTTCTGTTAGCTCAATAACAGGCTTAGTCTTATGTTGGATTTAAGAAAAATGCAACAAATGGCGGTTTAAGTGTTTTCTAGAGATAGGACATTAAAATGTGTGAATCATGAATATATCACTTCACAAATCAGCTGACCACTTGTTGTTCCCAGTAGTTGCATTCGGTCAGCCGCATGGTCTCGAGGTATTGTCTGAAGTCGATGCAGCGCAGGAACCTGCCAGTTTCGAGAGCCCGTCGCACCACGCACTGGTCAGGGTACCGCTGACTGTTCCTGAAAAGTGAATAGTGCCGGTCAGAGAACATTGAACACTGATCATGGCAACATAGATATGGCGTTGTACCACCCTGCAGTTAGCCTAACCGGGCACCAACGACAAATTTGAAAGGCGATTTCCGCCGGAACCGATTTCCAGTGCGGAAATAGTGTGATGAAAAATATAGCTGCCTATTCCATGTAGCTGATGTGTTTGAGTAAATACTCTGCTGAAGGCAGCATGATCGACTGGTGTGACACTGGTGATGCAATCACTATACAGTGACGTCACGCCCATCGCCGAGCCATAATAGCCGGAGTTTAGAAGTCGCCAAGCATTCCACAAAGTCAATACATTGCCTACCTCTAGTGCGTTCCGGATAGTCTCCGGCTTACCCCTTCTTATCGAGTCGCTGCTCCATGCAGGCAAAGACGCCACAGCTCAGCTCTACTGGGTAGGGAAGAGGTTCGGCGGCGTACACCATATCGGCCACGCGCACGTAACCTAGCTCGGGCCGACGACGTAACGAGTGATTCGGCAGCACGTAGAACTTCAGTTTCTGGAACAACTGAAAAATCAAACGAAAACTCCGATATTATAGTCATTCTATAAGGACATAACAGTCAGTGGAGAAAGCCGATCCTAGTTCTGCATACCCTTGAATAGAGATACAAGATCTTTTTGATACATGTTGCCGAGTAACTATAAATCAAACTGCTCGTGTCAATGCGTCGGTCTCGGCTGTGTTAGATAAGAGGCCTGTTCACGGGGTCTGCGGCCGCCGCGGCTCCCGCGGCCAAAAGGGCGGGGCTTAATCGTCAGCCAATCACGAAAGAGCAGATCCGGGAGGAGAGACTCTCCGCTATGCGGCTCCTGCGGTTGCTCGGGAGCAGCCGCAAAAGAACTTCGACATAAATGGCGCGCGTCTGACAAAGGTTGCGCACTGTTTTGTTGATATCGCAGCTCACTGGCGATTGTTTGACCAAAAATGACAACTCGTAGTGACTCTTAGATATTCATGTAGTTGAGTGGTTTTGAAAAACATTGAGGGTTTTCATGAATTTGCCTATTCGTTGCGAACGCTACACGCGCCATTTATCGGACGCCATCAGCGGCCGCAAAAGTGTTAAAAGTTGTTCAAATTAAGCTCCGCCTCCTGGCCGCGGGAGCCGCGGCGGCCGCAGACCCCGTGAACAGGCCTAAGGTAATCTGTACATCTGTATCTCTGTATTCGGAGGTAACGTACATGGTAGTCGGTGATCTCCAACTTCGGCTCGTAGTGGAAGACGTCGAAGAACGGAGGGGTAACGGAGCAGCTGTAGTCATCCTCAGATACAACTGCCGACACACATAACACAGCAATATCAGTTAGGGATGGTCGTCAAATGCTGTTTTTGTATTGTTTCGATGAGAATAATGTGCCTACTATCAATAGAAAATCGACCTAACGGTATCATTGAACTTCGCTACTCAGAGCGAGGTATATTGTGCCTAATCATCTGTCGTGCTATTATGCATAAAAGAAGCACGAGAAGGTCCGGTCATTTGCAAGAACGAAACACAGATCGGTTGATATCTTCTACCCCAGCATTGCAGTTCCACACGATGAAGTAACTGCATTACAGCAAAGGCTAATGGGTGATATCTTCTACCTAGCATTGAAGTTCCCCTCCCGCACGGTGAAGTAACTGCAGTGCAACAAGCATACAACACCTTCTCGTGTGCTTCACCTTGACCTTCACCTTTATAGTTTTTTTTCTCACTTTATCCGGCTTCCGCCGGTGGTGTATTTTAACATACATTCATACACATATACAAATTACACATGACACGGATCAGCTGTGTACTTTTTTAACATAGAAAACACTTCAAAACATACAATCACCCACACAACAGCCTCATCAGCGGCATCGGCGGACCCCACGTGTGCGTGTGCGTGTGCGTGTGCGTGTGCGTGCGCGCGTGCGCGCGTGTGCGCGTGCGTGTGCGTGTGCGTGTGCGTGTGCGTGTGCGTGTGCGTGTGCGTGTGCGTGTGCGTGTGCGTGTGCGTGTGCGTGTGCGTGTGCGTGTGCGTGTGCGTGTGCGTGTGCGTGTGTGTGTGTGTGTGTGTGTGTGTGTGTGTGTGTGTGTGTGTGTGTGTGTGTGTGTGTGTGTGTGTGTGTGTGTGTGTGTGTGTGTGTGTGTGTGTGTGTGTGTGTGTGTGTGTGTGTGTGTGTGTGTGTGTGTGTGTGTGTGTGTGTGTGTGTGTGTGTGTGTGTGTGTGTGTGTGTGTGTGTGTGTGTGTGTGTGTGTGTGTGTGTGTGTGTGTGTGTGTGTGTGTGTGTGTGTGTGTGTGTGTGTGTGTGTGTGTGTGTGTGTGTGTGTGTGTGTGTGTGTGTGTGTGTGTGTGTGTGTGTGTGTGTGTGTGTGTGTGTGTGTGTGTGTGTGTGTGTGTGTGTGTGTGTGTGTGTGTGTGTGTGTGTGTGTGTGTGTGTGTGTTTCGTTGTAGGCGCATGAATCACACGCCCGGAAGCAGCACAGACCCACCCCATAGTCACAACTGGTTGATGCAAACAAAGCATAGCACATGAATTAAATGAAATGAAAGCATGAGTGAAAAGTTAATAATTTTACTAACCCTTCATTCAAACACTTGCCTCAGCCGTTCCCATTTCTGCTCGAATTTATCTAAACTGCCTTTCGCTTTGGCAACGTAATATTCTTTTTTTATTTCGAGCTTTAGCGATTGCATCATGATTTGTATACTTGGTTGAGTTGACATTAATCGTGCTTTATGTATACAGGCCTTGCATAATGATATTATAAGCGCTTCTAAGTTGGACGTTTCTACAAGGAAAAACCAGTTAAATGCATTTATATGTATTATGACTTGGTATGTTGTCCTTAAATGTGATAGTATCTCCTTAAAGGGAGTGTGCCTACTCACATCGCTTAGTTGGGGTTATTGACACTGGTCTATAGAACACAATTTTCTGAATTGAACCACTACATCATTTCTCCAGATTCACCCTAGTTGCTGAGATATTCAAAGACTCCAGGAATTTGCTTGGGAGCAAAAAGTTATCGGGTAGACTCCAGATGGCTTCCCACTACTAAAAGCATTGCAACTATCGATTACACTGCTAGCATATCGTTATCACCGGCCAATAGCAATTCTAACAAACAGCTCGTGTGCGCTGATAGCAGCTGCCGAACAACAGAGCCTGGGCGGCCATCATGCTTGCATGCATCATGCTTGTCTTAGGTGCATCGTTCACGTATCAATTTGTTACCTCTGTTTACCTTCACCGTAGTGGGAATAGTTTTTTTCGATATCGAAACGAAAAATTATCGCAAACAATATAAGTGAAAATTCAACTAAAGGGGCTCCAGATGTGAATTTCATCGTATACAACCATCACAACAATAGCTACTTATCGTAGGAAAAATAATTTTGACAGTTCAAAACAGTAGGCACACTCCCTTTAATGAACAGTTGAGTTTTGGGATAGTGCCAAAAGAGATGGCTAATGGTTTCAATAGCTGTTTCACAGAATGTACAGTTACTTGATTGTTTTATATGTATTGTTGTCAAATATTTATTAGTTGCGTAAATTCTATTTACTATTCGAAAATGAAGGTAAAGAAGATAAGTGGAGGTCGTTGCAGCACTAACATTATCTAAACTTCCTTCCGTGTAATTACTTATATCTGCCACCCATTTTGCTCGCAGACGTTCGTTGGTATTGTTATTTTGTGTTGAAGCGTTCGAAATAAACGCATTATAAGCTTGCTTTGAGAACTTTTTGTTATTCAATACTAAGTTTATTTTATATGGTATGTTTGGTTTATTTATCAGCGTCTTGTCAATACTTCTACGTATATCCTGCGGCAGACTTCGCACTAAGGTTTCGTAGCATAAGAACGTCATACTAATTCCATACATATTTTCTACTTCTTGCTTGCAATAAATTGTTCCTGTGTTTGAGTTATATAAGTCTCCTATGAAGCGTAATCCTCGTTCGTTCCAACTTTTAACTATATTTGTTGAATATTTTGTCCAATCTGAAAACCATATTTTCTCAGATATAATTTCCTCGTTACATGGTTTATATTCGCGATTGAACTTTATCAAAGCATCGATGATATCTATATAGAAAGGGTTTGATAACTTGCTTTGTATCTGTTGCAACTTCCCACATCCGTACGTTAACAACAATTCGATGTCTGGAAGTTCCTGTGTAGCGAGTAGTGTCCAGTCGGCACGTGATGTTGCCAATCGTTTCAACCACGTCAGTTTCATACATTTGATAAATGACTCTATATGCACCATGTTTAAACCGTCTTTTGATTGGGTTTGTACTAGTTTAGTACGTTTTATCTTATCTTTTTTATTACCCCAAATGAATGCAAATAGAAGCCTCTCTAGTTCTTTTATACATTTACTTGAAGGGTTAGGAAGTGCGATGAATAAATGTACAAGTTTAGATAGTAACAAAGCCTTGACTATACATATTCTTCCAATTGGTGTAAGGTTACGTCTTTTCCACTGTTCCAATTAATTTTGTAATGCAGGCATTTTTAGTAGCATATTACGTTCCGTCACATTTGTACCGTTTCGGTCTATTTTTATCCCCAGACCTGTCAGCTCATCCACAAATTGTATGCTATGTTCTGTACTAATCTGATCTGCTAATGTCCCTACTGACATACCTGCAGTTTTTTCAAGGTTTATTTTCAAACCCGAGTGATTGCCGAAAGTGACTAGCTCCTTGACAGCTCCTGTGATTGAACGTTCAGTTCCGTCTGCAAATATAATTGTATCGTCGGCGTATTGACTTATTCTTATTTCTTGATTCTGATTTATTTGTATTCCAGTCAATTGATTAGACTTCGCAACTTGTTCAGCTAATACAGCAACTGCTATGTTGAATAGATATCCTGAGGCTGGGTCTCCCTGCCTTATGCCACGTTCTAGCTGTATTTTTTTTGCTGAGATATCCGTTTAGTAGAATACGTGATTGATTTTTAGTATTTAAAAATGTTTGGTCTATTAATGCTCTCAGTTTTGGGCCAAAGTTAAGCTCGCTAATGACTAAATCTTAAATAATCCCAATCGACTGACTCGAAAGCCGCTTCAAAATCAGCGGCTATTATCATCCCTGGCTTTTTATTGTTATTGGTCCAGTTAATTATATCAAGCACAAGCCTTGTATTTTCTCCAATATACCGGCCGGAAGTGTAGGCCGTTTGCGCTGGGCTAATTAACTTTGGCATTACCTTTTTAAGTCTCATGGCGATTGCGGTTGATATAATCTTATAGTCTGAATTTAACAATGTTATTGGTCTCCATCCCTTATAAGTATGAGGTGATTTCCCTTTCTTATGGATAAGTGTAATGATGCCCTCACGGTGAGAAGGAAGCTCGTAACCTTCAGTCGACGAGGTTCTAACTGCCCGGTACAGAAATGGGCCTATTTCCGACCAAAAACAACGGAAGAATTCGACAGGGAAGCCATTTGAACCGGGAGTCTTGCCTTTCTTCATAGAGTTTAATGCACTAGTTAATTCCAACATTGTTATATCCGCGTCGAGTTCCGTCCTATTGTTTGAATCTAGCCTATTTGTTATATGATTCGCTATGAATGAAGGATCTGGCGTATTGCTATCCCTGGAATTATATTTATTTTGCAAAATATTCGAGAAGTTTTCAATTATTACATCCGCCTTTGAAATGATGTCATTCCCGTCATTGATATATTTAATGCATTTCTTGTTATAGTTTCTTTTCTCTAAAGATAAAAAATACTTTGAATTTTTCTCCCCATGCTCATGCCAGGCCACCCGCGACCGAACAATCTGAGGCCATTATTATAAAGATAAAGAACGCAAGGACTTCGTCAAGTCAAGACAAGTCTATTCGTCATTAGGACGGAAACGGTTATTATAACGGTGGCGAGCAAAAAAGGAACGAGGGTGAAACAACGACAGCATAATAACGCATCGGACGCAAGAAGGACGCTTCTCATTCTCATAGAAGTTCAACTGCGGCGATTATGACTCAGAGAAGTGCGCCATATTTGTAAATAACGCCGTTTGAAGCCGCGAGAAATAGCGCTGCTCCAGGGCACCGCTTTTTTGGTATCGGAGGCGCCTTTTTTTCGGTCTTGCGGCCTTGGGAGGTCCCAACTCCCAAGGCCGGGGAGGCCCGAGGTCGGTCGCAGGTTACTTTTGATTCCCAGAAGACTTTGGAGATGCATAATATTATCCAAGGCTATATAGGGATATTGTATTTATGCGAGTCATGTTTCAGTTTTGTTTACCATTGTTTGTTACCATCAACTCTTTCCATGCACAGCCCGAAAGATGTGAGTATTTTGCCCTGATTGTTACTGATCTTACTGATGTTCTATGTCATTCTCATTGCCGATTACTTTGACATAAGTACTTCACCAATCTTCTCAACTACTTAAATGATAAATGCACCATATCCACTAGCCTATGTCCCATACAGCCCAAAGTATTTGTCAAAGCTTTTGGTTAGAGCAAGAGTGACTATCATGAGTCGCCATGGATCAGGATCATAATTTTGGTAATAGGGTAAAGGTTCAATCTCTGGTCACAAATAGACGGGACTAAATATAACTGGTGGTTAAAACAATACTAAGGCACAATAGCACATGCATTGCTCATAGCATGAAAAATCCAGTATTTGGCAGCGTCCGAAGAGTGGACTTATCATTCCTATCAAGCACAGACATTTCCTGTTGAAAGGCATGTATCATTGTAGTGTCTGCCAGAATTGCCATGAGCGTGAGAACGTTAGCATGAAGGCATTCTTGGGTTTGGCAGCCTTGACGATTGTGGCACATGGATGACTGTTTGACTGATGTGATTGGTTGCATTTGTTGCGCTGAATTCATCTTTGGCCAAACACTGGCGTGTCAGGCGATGGCAGATAGAACTTGAAGCTGCACATCAAGCTGAGATGCCGCTGGCTTTGTTAACTCGTTTTTATGAGAGTTCTACTAACAGTATAATTATGTAGTGAGGAAGAAAGTTTTACAAGAGCTGGCCAAGACACTACATAATTTAGTGGCGACAAGGATGAGATTTTGATCAGACACAATATCATTGTTGTCGCCACTATGACCTCTTATAAAAGCTTCTTCCTTACTACATAATTATATTGTTAGTTCTCAGCATCTAGCTTGACGTGCAGCCTCAAGTTTGTTCAGCCATCTCCCGACACGTCAGCGTTTGACCTGATATTAATTCAGTGCACCAGATTCAACCAATCACATAACAGTCATAACTCATGTCATCCATGCGCCACAATCGTCGAGGCTGCCAAAAACAGGAATGCCTTCATGCTAACGTGCTCATGCTCATGGCAATTCTGGTGGACACTACAATCATTATGGTGATTTAGGCAATGGCGCCACAACTGCTAGGTTATATGGTATTGTATAATTGTGCACAACCTTGATTCACCATTTCTAGATTAATAAGCCTTTGTTAAGTCATGACGGAAGTGGTATAAGATGGTAATGGTAGGCTATACTGGATGATTGAGCGGCCCAAAAACCTTATTTTGAGAGGTGTTTGTTTTAAATCAGCTATCAATGAATAAGCAAGCAAAATCTGATGAGTTTTCAGAATTGTGTGAGACTTTTTGAGATATGGCCCCCAAACACCCGTTCTGGATCCGCCTTTGGAACCAAAACATGTATTCCTAGCCAAGTTGGAGTTGTTATAAAGAGAAGAGAGCTATTTGCTCATTACAAATGGAAATTAGTCAAAAACGTTGCATTAATAGACTCATGACTTACTGATGATGGCCCATGGCCAAAAGTATCTTTTAGACACTGTTGCTGCATTATTATGTGTAATGAGCAGAAGGTTGCTTCTGTTTTAAAATATTTTAGCAATGCTCTGATTAACATTTACTAAAAATAAAATAACACCCTACAATTCTGCAATGATTCAGATAAGAACTGTGTGTGGCAACTCAGTATGTTTTGATGGATATTTGCAGGTACATTATTATTTGTATTTATTGGCAGGTGCATTATTATTTTTATTTATTGGCAGGTACATTATAAGTGCATATGGCTTTCCATGGATAAGCAACCATCTTGGCAAATTTTCACTGAAATCTTTAGAGCCATCTGTAATTTATGCACATGCCAATTTCCTTGACTCATCCCTGTGGAGTTAACACAACAGCAGTGATTCATTGTGCACTCAATACAAAATTGGTTGGGATTATGTTGGGACGAAAGGCACTATGTATTTACTGCATTTCTTGAAGTTAAGGCTAGGAATATATTAATTCAGATCTATACATAACATTTATATATAAAAAAACAGTTCAATTTTGTATGGATGTCAAATGCTGTGTCCCATCTTCCATGCTAATGACATGGTTTTATCTAAAAACATCATATTCACTCAGGGGTGCCAACTCAAAATAGCATAGCATAGTCTCAGAGCCATCAACATTGCCCCCCCCCCCCCCCCCCCCGGCATGACCCAGGAGCAATCTGCCCCATATCAGCAGTATTTTGACATTGGTGAGCAGGGGGGGGGGGAGCAACCACCTGGTTGCCCCCAGCCCCCACTCCAAATTGTGTGGCAGTGCTCATGTATTCACTAACATGTTATCTTGCAAACTTAAATACACAATTATTGTTTGCATAAGGCAATGCACCTTTTTAATGGCAGCATATCTGAGTTTGAGTACCCATTAAGTCCAGACTGTGATGTTTGTGTCTTCTCTATGTTGGAAATAGGCTTCATTGATCACTCAGATTGGTATGTGTTGTGATATAAATGTGTCATGCTTGATGCATTACAAATTGTATGTTGTGTATTTCAGTTTGAGGTTGTTTTGTCTCATGAGATATCCTTGTCATGATGTTCAACAAATGTTATGACACAAATTTGCTGTCTTTGTACTTTTTTGATTATTTTGCCTCTTTCCTAACAAATTCAAAATCCGACCACACTTTCCTGTTTACTTTCTGTTAAAGGAAATAGTTCACCTTGGAAATTGTTTACCAAACACGATTTCATGATATTTTGTAATACAATTTATTTTTATATTGTCAAAAATGGCCTTCTATCGCGCCGATTCAGGACAGAAGGCCGTACATTTGTATTGTTTATCAAAACTATATGCATACTCTCTGAGTCAGAGTCCTGACGTAACGCGAATGTAAACAATGGTTCAGCCAATCAGATTCGAAAGTAGTCGCGTAAGGATATACTCGCATTGGAGATGTGCCAACCGGCGCCCGGCGGTTCGCTTGCTAGCACCAGCTGCAAGCTGATTGGCTGATGGTATAGCCTCTGCCCGGGCTAGAACCAGTACAACATTCTTTCGCCAGCACCGCATTCCTTCGCCAAAAAATCAAATATATTCGGCTGGAAAGTCTTTTCAGTCAAGAAAACTTGCAGAAAGGGGTTTCCCAACACGGGCTACAAAATTGCTATCTCAGTTAAAACTAATGTTGAAGGTGAACTATTTCCTTTAACTCTTAGAAGTTCAATTCCATGAAGGGCAGAAGGTATTGTTGGTCTTCTAAGAAATCTAGCTCAGATTTGAGTAGTACTACGAAATCTGACCTCAGAAAAGCCCAGTACTGATCACATGTTTTCCCTTCTCAGGTATGGCATTGTCAGAATCAATCTCATCTCCAGCCGTCGCCATCTCCAGCAGGTCACCATTCCCCTCAGCAGGCGGCAGATCAGACTTGCGCATCTCCCCTTCGGCTGCAACTGGGTGGAAACGGCGGTGGTTTCGGCGGTGAATCTGGTGGCCATGCTCGTGCGCCGCGTGGCTCGAGGAAGGCGCCGGAGCAGACTGTTGCGCGGCGTCACGCAGCTGACGCTCGAGGCGCCGTATTGGCTGTGCGTGGACGCAGAGAAGATGGGCCTGCTGCTGGTCCCGTCGCCCGGCTGGCGGCTGGGAGACTGGCGACTGGCGAGGCTTGACGGGCGCAAGTGACTCCGGCGGAGGTGGCGGCTGTGTTTGGGACTTCGCTAGCGGCGGCGATGTTTGTGCTTTGTATCCCCTGTCCCCGGATCCCTTGTGAAATGTTAAACCATGACAAGATTATATATTTGTAAAGCATAAAGTGTACCTCTGCAATACAACCTGTGGGGAAAACGCTCGCATTGTCATGTATGTAATCAGCGGTAATCAGCCATGTGTCACTCCTAGTCCGCATGCTGATATACTGGGCTAGTCTGACCCGGGGGGGGGGGGGGCAAGGGGTCATGGCCCCTCAGGGATACCTTCGGTCGGCCTGAGGAGACCCTCGGTGGTCCTGAGGAGACCCTCGGTGGTCCTGAGGAGGCTCCCGGTCGGCCTGAGGCGCCTTCAGTCATGTCCGTGAAGTTAGTCAGCGTCAGATTCTGTTTCCTGCGTCGGCCTCATATTTTTACGCCATTTGGTCCTAAAGTCCGATCGAACCTGTTTCCAAAAATCAGGTCTGTTTTGACCTTACCGGTCTCATTCAAGGTCAAATTCAAGCTCCAAAGACGGGGAACGCTATAGCGCCCAAAGTTACCGTCCGACTGCGCCAAACATGTTCCAAACGAATCCATGTGCCCAGTGCCAGGATGACAATAATTTTCAGAGTTGTGCTCCGTGAACTTGAGGTAAAATTAAAGGGCAATGGACGGGGAACGCTGTAGCGCCCAGTTACCGTCCGATGAGGCCAAAAATGGTCTGAAACGATTAAGCGTGCCCAGTTCCAGGACGGCAAGAATTTTCAGAGTTTATCTCCGTGACTTTCAAGGTCAAATGCCGACTATCCGACGGGATAGTCGGCATCAGATTCAGTTTTCAGCGTCGGGCACATATTTTTACGCCATTTGGTCCTAAGGTCAGACAGAATCCCCTGTTTCCAAAAATCATGTCTATTTTGACCTTACAGGTCTCCTTCAAGGCGAAATTCAAGCTGAAAGGACGTGGAGTGCTGTAGCGCCCCAATTTAACGTCCAATCGGGCCAACAATGATCTCAAACGATTCAGCGTGCCCAGTTCCAGAACGGCAAGAATTTTCAGAGTTGATCTCCGTGACCTTGAAGGTCAAATGCAAGGTTAAAGGACGGGAGCGTCAGCGTCAGACTCCGTGTTCAGCGTCGGGCAAAATTTGTACGACATTTGGTCCTAAGCTCAGATCAAACCTGTTGAAAAGAATCAGGTCCATTTGCACCTTACTGGTCTCCTTCAAAGTCAAATTCAACGTCAAACGACGGTGAACGCTGATCGCCCCAAGTTACCGACCGATCGGGCCAAAAAATGGTCTCAAACGATTAAGCGAGCCCAGTTCCAGGACAACAATTTTCAGAGTTGATGTCCGTGACCTTCAAGGTCAAAGGCAAGGTCAAAGGACCGGAGTGTCAGCATCAGATTCAGTTTTCAGCGTCGGGCACATATTTTTACGCCATTTGGTCCTAAGGTCAGATATAACCCCTGTTGCTAAAAAAAAAATCAGGTCTCCTTCAAGGTCAAATTCAAGCTCAAAGGACGGGGAACGCTGAAGCGCCCCAATTTACTGTCCGATCGGGTCACAAATGGTCTCAAACGATTCAGCGTGCCCAGTTCCAGGACGACAAGAATTTTCAGAATATATCTCCGTGACCTTCAAGGTCAAATTAAAGGTCAAAAGATGGGAGCTTCAGCATCAGATTCAGTTTTCAGCGTCGGGCATATATTTTTACGCTATTTGATCCTAAGGTCAGATCGAACTTCCTGTTTCCAAAAATCAGGTCTATTTTGACCTTACAGGTCTCCTTCAAGGTCAAATTCAAGCTCAAATGACGTGTAACGCTGTAGCGCCCACATTTACCGTCCGATCAAACCAAAAATAATCTCAAACGATTCAGCGTGCCCAGCTCCAGGACGGTCAAGCATTTTCAGAGTTGATCTTTGTGACCTTCAAGGTCAAATGCAAGGTCAAAGGACGGGAGCGTCAGCATCAGGTTCAGCTTTCAGCGTCGGGCATATATTTTTAAGCCATTTGGTCCCAAGTTCAAATCGAACCACCTGTTCCAAAAATCAGGTCTATTTTGACCTTACAGGTCTCCTTCAAAGTCAAATTCAAGCTCAAAGGACGTGGAACGATGTAGCGCTCCAATTTACCGTCTGATCGGGCCAAAAATGATCTCAAGCGATTCTGCGTGCCTAGTTCCAGGACGGCAATAATTTTCAGAGTTGATCTTCGTGACGTTCAAGGTCAAATGGAAGGTCAAAGGACGGGAGCGTCAGACTCAGTGTCATGCCGACTCAGACAGCGTCGGGCACACATTTTTACGACATTTTGTCCTAAGGTCAGATCAAACCTCCTGTTTTGAAAAAAAAAATCAGACCCATTTTGTCCTTACTGGTCTCCTTCAAGGTCAAATTCAACGTCAAACGACGGTGAACGCTGTAGCGCCCCAAGTTACCGTCCGATCGGGTCATAAATGGTCTCAGATGATTAAGCGTGCCCAGTTCCAGGATGCCAAGTATTTTCATAATTTATCTCCGCGACCTTCCAGGTCAAATTCAAGGTCAAAAGACGGGAGCGTCAGCATCAAATTCAGTTTTCAGCGTCAGGCTTCGTGACGTTCAAGGTCAAATGGAAGGTCAAAGGACGGGAGCGTCAGACTCAGTGTCATGCCGACTCAGACAGCGTCGGGCACACATTTTTACGACATTTTGTCCTAAGGTCAGATCAAACCTCCTGTTTTGAAAAAAAAAATCAGACCCATTTTGTCCTTACTGGTCTCCTTCAAGGTCAAATTCAACGTCAAACGACGGTGAACGCTGTAGCGCCCCAAGTTACCGTCCGATCGGGTCATAAATGGTCTTAGATGATTAAGCGTGCCCAGTTCCAGGATGCCAAGTATTTTCATAATTTATCTCCGCGACCTTCCAGGTCAAATTCAAGGTCAAAAGACGGGAGCGTCAGCATCAAATTCAGTTTTCAGCGTCAGGCATGCATTTTTACGCTATTTGATCCTAAGGTCAGATCGAACCTCCTGTTTTCAAAAATCAGGTCTATTTTGACCTTACAGGCCTCTTTCAACGTCAAATTCAAGCTCAAAGGACATCGACGGCTGTAGCGCCCCAATTTACTGTCCGATCGGGCCACAAATGATCTCAAACGATTCAACGTGCCCAGTTCCACGACGGCAAGGATTTTCAGAGTTTATCTCCGTAGCCTTCAAGGTCAAAGGACGGGATTGTCAGCATCAGATTTAGTTTTCAGCGTCGGGCACATATTTTTACGCTGTTTGGTCGTAAGGTCAGATAGAACCTCCTGTTTCCAGAATTGAGGTATATTTTGACCTTACAGGTCTCCTTCAAGATCAAATTCAAGGTCAAAGGACGGGAAACGCTGTAGCGATTAAAGTTACCCTCCGATAGCGCCAAAAATGGTATCAAACGATTCAGCGTGTCAGTTCCAGGATGACAATGATTTTCAGAATTTATCTCCGTGACGTTCAAGGTCAAATTAAAGGTCAAAGGACGGGAGTGTCAGAATCAGATTTAGTTTTCAGCGAAGGGCACATATTTTTACACCATTTGGTCCTAACATCAGATAGAACTTCCTCTTTCCAAAAATCAGGTCTATTTTGACCTTACAGGTCTCCTTTAAGTTCAAATGCAAGCTCAAATGACGTTGAACGCTGTAGCGCCTCAATTTACCGTCCGATCGGGCCAAAAATGGTTTCAAACGATTCAGCGTGCCCAGTTCCAGGACATCAATAATTTTCAGAGTTGATATTTGTGACCTTCAAGGTCAAATGCAAGGTCAAAGGACGGGAGCGTCAGCATCAGGCTCAGTTTTCAGCGTCGGGCATATATTTTTAAGCCATTTGGTCCCAAGGTCAGATCGAACCGCCTGTTTTCAAAAATTGGGTTTATGTTGACCTGACAGGTCACCTTCAAGGTCAAATTCAAGCTCAAAGGACGTGGAACGATGTAGCGCCCCAATTTACCGTCCGATCGGGCCAAAAATGATCTCAAACGATCCTGCGTGCCTAGTTCCAGGACGGCAAGAATTTTCAGAGTTGATCTTCGTGACGTTCAAGGTCAAATGGAAGGTCAAAGGACGGGAGCGTCAGCATCAGGTTCAGCTTTCAGCGTCGGGCATATATTGTTAAGCCATTTGGTCCCAAGTTCAGATCGAAACACCTCTTTCCAAAAAATCAGGTCTATTTTGACCTTACAGGTCTCCTTCAAAGTCAAATTCAAGCTCAAAGGACGTGGAACGATGTAGCGCCCCAATTTACCGTCCGATCGGGTCAAAAATGATCTCAAACGATTCTGCGTGCCTAGTTCCAGGACGGCAAGAAATTTCAGAGTTGATCTTCGTGACGTTCAAGGTCAAATGGAAGGTCAAAGGACGGGAGCGTCAGACTCCGTGTCATGCCGAATCAGACAGCGTCGGGCACAAATTTTTATGACATTTTGTCGTAAGGTGAGATCAAACCTCCTGTTTTAAAAATAAATCAGACCCATTTTGTCCTTACTGGTCTCTTTCAAGGTCAAATTCAAGCTCAAAGGACGTCGACGGCTGTAGCGCCCCAATTTACCGCCCGATCGGGCCACAAATGATCTCAAACGATTCAGCGTGCCCAGTTCCACGACGGCAAGGATTTTCAGAGTTGATCTCTGTAACCTTCAAGGTCAAATGCAAGGTCAAAGGACGGGAGTGTCAGCATCAGATTTAGTTTTCAGCGTCGGGCACATATTTTTACGCTGTTTGGTCGTAAGGTCAGATAGGACCCCCTGTTTCCAGAATTGAGGTCTATTTTGACCTTACAGGTCTCCTTCAAGGTCAAAGGACGGGAAACGCTGTAGCGATCGAAGTTACCGTCCGATAGCGCCAAAAATGGTCTCAAACGATTCAGTGTGTCAGTTCCAGGATGACAATGATTTTCAGAGTTGTGCTCCGTGATCATGAAGGTCAAATTCAATGGCAAGGGACGGGAAACGTTGTAGCGCCCAAAGTTACCGTCCGATCGCGCGGAAAATCTCCGAAACGGTTCAGCGTGCCCAGTTCCAGTATGACAATAATTTTCAGAGTTGAGCTCCGTGACCATCAAGTTCAAAAGACGGGAGCGTCTGCGTCAGCTTCAGTTTTCAGCGTTGGGCCCAGATGTTTACGCCATTAGGTTCTAAGGTCAAATCTAACATCCTGTTTAAATAAAAACAGGTATATTTTGACCTTTCAGGTCTCCTTCAAGGTCAAATTCAAGATCATAGGACGGGGAACGTTGTAGCGCCCAAAGTTACTGTAGCACAACTCTAAAAGTTATATACGTCCTGGAACTAGGCACGCTGAATCGTTTGAGATCATTGTTGGCCCGATCCGACAATCACTTGGGGCGATACAGCGTTCCCCGTCCTTTGACCTTGATTTTGACCTTCAAGGTCACGGAGCACAACTCTAAAAATTCTTAACATCCTGGAACTGGACATGCTTAATCGTTTGAGACCATTTTTTGCCCGATCGGACGGCAACTTCCGGCGCTACAGCGTTCACCGTCGTGTTACGTTTAATTTGACCTTGAAAGAGACCAGTAAGATCAAAATGGACCTGATTTTTTTAACAGGAGGTTTGATCTGACCTTAGGAGTTAGGACCAAATGTCCTAAAAAAAATTGTCCGGCATTGAACACGGAGTCTGACGCTCCCGTCCTTTGACCTTTAATTTCACCCTGAAGGTCACGGAGTTCATCTCCGAACATTCTTGTCATCCTGGAACTGGGCACGCTGAATAGTTTGAGGCTATTTTTGGCCAGATCGGACGGTAACTTGGGCGCTACAGCGTTACCCGTCCTTTGACCTTGAATTTGACCTTCAAGCTCACGAAGCACAACTCTGAAAATTATTGTCATCCTGGAACTGGGCACGCTGAATCGTTTGAGACCATTTGTGGCCCGATTGGACGGTAATTTGGGGCGTTACAGCGTTCCCCGTCCTTTGACCTTCAAGGTCACGGAGCACAACTCTGAAAATTCTTAACATCCATAAAATTTAACTGGTCACGCTTAATCGTTTGAGATCATGTTGGCCCGATCGAACAGAAATTTGGGGCGCTACAACGTTCACCGTCGTTTTACGTTGAATTTGACCTTGAAGCAGACCAGTAGGGTCAAAATGGACCTGATTTTTTAAACAGAAGGTTCGATCTGACCTTAGGACCAAATGGCGAAAAAAGGCTGTGCCCGACGCTGAACACGGAGTCTGACGCTGACGCTCCCGTCCTTTGACCTTGCATTTGACCTTGAAGGTCACGGAGATCAACTCTGAAAATTCTTGCCGTCCTGGAACTGGGTACGCTGAATCGTTTGAGATCATTTTTGGCCCGTTCGGACGGTAAATTATGGCGCTTCAGCGTTCCACGTCATTTGAGATTGAATTTGAGCATGAAGGAAACCTGTAAGGTCAAAATAGACCCAATTTTTGAAAACAGGAGGTTCGATCTGACCTTAGGACCAAATAGCGTAAAATGTATGCCCGACGCTGACAACTGAATCTATTGCTGACGCTCCCGTCCTTTGACCTTGCATTTGACCTTGAAGGTCACGGAGATCAACTCTGAAAGTTCTTGACGTCATGGAACTGGGTACGCTGAATCGTTTGAGACTATTTTTGACCCGATCGGACGGTCAATTGGGGCGCTACAGCGTTACACGTCATTTGAGCTTGAATTTGACCTTGAAGGAGACCTGTAAGGTCAAAATAGACCTGATTTTTGGAAACAGGCGGTTCGATCTGACCTTAGGATCAAATAGCGTAAAAATATATGCCCGACGCTGAAAACTGAATCTGATGCTGACGCTCCCGTCTTTTGACCTTGAATTTGACCTTGAAGGTCACGGAGATATATTCTGAAAATTATTGTCGTCCTAGAACTGGGCACGCTGAATCGTTTGAGACCATTTTTTACTCGATCGGACGGTAAATTGGGGCGCTTCAGCGTTCCCCGTCCTTTGAGCTTGAATTTGACCTTGAAGGAGACCTGTAAGGTCAAAATAGACCTGATTTTTGGAAACAGGCGGTTCGATCTGACCTTAGGATCAAATAGCGTAAAAATATATGCCCGACGCTGAAAACTGAATCTGATGCTGACGCTCCCGTCTTTTGACCTTGAAGATCACGGAGATATATTCTGAAAATTCTTGTCGTCCTAGAACTGGGCACGCTGAATCGTTTGAGACCATTTTTGACCCGATCGGATGGTAAATTAGGGTGCTTCAGCGTTCCCCGTCCTTTAAGCTTGAATTTGACCTTGAAGGAGACCTGATTTTTTTAGCAACAGGGGTTATATCTGACCTTAGGGCCAAATGGCGTAAAAATATGTGCTCGACGCTTGAAACTGAATCTGATGCTGACACTCCGGTCCTTTGACCTTGCATTTGACCTTGAAGGTCACGGACATCAACTCTGAAAATTGTTGTCCTGGAACTGGGCACGCTGAATCGTTTGAGATCATTTGTGGCCCGATCGCACAGTACATTGGGGCGCTACAGCGTTTCACGTCCTTTGAGCTTGAATTTGACCTTGCAATAAGGTCAAAATATACCTGATTTTTGGAAGCAGGAGGTTCGATCTGACCTTCGGATCAAATAGCGTAAAATATATGCCCGTCGCTGAAACTGATGCTGACGCTCCCGTCTTTTGACCTTGAATTTGACCTTGAAGCTCGGAGATCAATTTGGAAAATTCTTGTCCTGGAACTGGGCTCGCATAATCGTCTGAGACCATTTTTGGCCCGATCGGTTGGTAACTTAGGGCGCTACAGCGTTCACCGTCGTTTGACGTTGAATTTGACTTTGAAGGAGACCAGTAAGGTGCAAATGGACCTGATTCTTTTCAACAGGAGGTTTGACCTGAGCTTAGGACCAAATGTCGTACAAAATTTTGCCCGACGCTGAACACGGAGTCTGACGCTGACGCTCCCGTCCTTTAACCTAGCATTTGACCTTGAAGGTCACGGAGATCAACTCTGAAAATTCTTGCCGTTCTGGAACTGGGCACGCTGAATCGTTTGAGATCATTGTTGGCCCGATCGGACGTTAAATTGGGGCGCTACAGCGCTCCACGTCCTTTCAGCTTGAATTTCGCCTTGAAGAAGACCTGTAGGGTCAAAATAGACATGATTTTAGAAAACGGGAGATTCTATCTGACTTTAGGACCAAATGGCGTAAAAATATGAGGCCGACGCAGAAAACAGAATCTGACGCTGACTAACTTCACGGACATGACTGAAGGCGCCTCAGGCCGACCGGGGGCCTCCTCAGGACCACCGAGGGTCTCCTCAGGCCGACCGAAGGTATCCCTGAGGGGCCATGACCCCTTGCCCCCCCCCCCCCCCCCGGGTCAGACTAGCCCAGTATATCAGCATGCGGACTAAGTGACACATGGCTGATTACCGCTGATTACATACATGACAATGCGAGCGTTTTCCCCACAGGTTGTATTGCAGAGGTACACTTTATGCTTTACAAATATATAATCTTGTCATGGTTTAACATTTCACAAGGGATCCGGGGACAGGGGATACAAAGCACAAACATCGCCGCCGCTAGCGAAGTCCCAAACACAGCCGCCACCTCCGCCGGAGCCACAGTCACTTGCGCCCGTCAAGCCTCGCCAGTCGCCAGTCTCCCAGCCGCCAGCCGGGCGACGGGACCAGCAGCAGGCCCATCTTCTTTGCGTCCACGCACAGCCAATACAGCGCCTCGAGCGCTAGCTGCGTGACGCCGCGCAACAGAGTCTGCTCCGGCGCCTTCCTCGAGCCACGCGGCGCACGAGCATGACCACCAGATTCACCGCCGAAACCACCGCCGTTTCCACCCAGTTGCAGCCGAAGGGGAGATGTGCAAGTCTGATCCGCCGCCTGCTGAGGGGAATGGTGACCTGCTGGAGATGGCGACGGCTGGAGATGAGATTGATTCTGACAATGCCATACCTGAGAAGGGAAAAAATGTGATCAGTACTGGGCTTTTCTGAGGTTGTCAGATTTCGTAGTACTACTCAAATCTGAGCTAGTTTTCTTAGAAGACTTCTTAGAAGACCAACAATACCTTCTGCCCTTCATGGAATTGAACTTCTCTCCGGAAGCATGCATGTAAAGGAAATGTGTGGAAACAGGTAATGTTTGGGGAGAGTTAACAGAAAGTAAACAGGAAAGCATGGACGGATTTTGAATTTATTAGAAAACGGGGGAAAAAAAAAGTACAAAGACAGCAAATTTGCATCACAACATTTGTTGAACAGCATGACAAGGATATCTCATGAGACAAAACAACCTCAAACTCAGATACAAAACATACAATTTGTAACGCATCAAACATGACACATTTATATCACAACACATACCAATCTGAGTGATCAATCAAGACTATTTCCTACATAGAGAAGACACACAAACATCACAGTCTGGACTTAATGGGTACTCAAACTCAGATATGCTGTCATTAAAAAGGTGCATTGCCTATGCAAACAATAATTGTGTATTTAAGTTTGCAAGATAACATGTTAGTGAACACATGAGCACTGACACAAAATTTGGAGTGGGGGCGGGGGGCAACCATTGTTTGCTCCCTCCCCCCCCCCCCCTCCCCATGCTCACCAATGTTAAAATACTGCTGATATGGGGGCAGATTTCTCCTGGGTCATGCCGGGGGGGGGGGGGGGGGGGGCAGTGTTGATGCCTCTGAGACTATGCTATTTTGAGTTGGAACCCCTGAGTGAATATTATGTTTTTTTATAGATAGAACCATGTCATTAGCATGGAAGATGGGAAACAACATTCGTACAAAATTGAACTATTTTTTATATAAATGTTATGTATAGACCTAAATTAATATATTCCTTGCCTTGACTTCAAGAAATGCAGTAAATACATAGTGCCTTTCATCTCAACATAATCGTAGTCAATTTTATATTGAGTGCACAATGAATCACTCCTGTTGTGTTGAATCCATATAGATGAGCCAAGGAAATTGACATGTGCATACATTACAGATGGCTGTACAGATTTCAGTGAAAATTTGCCAAGATGGTTGCTTATCCATGGAAAGCCATATGCACTAATAATGTGCCTGCACATATCCATCAAAACATACTAAGTTGCCACAGGTAGTTCTTAGCTGAACAATTGCAGAATTGTAGGGTGTTATTTTATTTTGAGTAAATGTTAACCAGGGCATTGTTAAAATATTTTAAAACAGAAGCAACCTTCTGCTCATTACACATAATAATTAAGAAACAATGTCTAAAAGATACTTTTGGCCATGGGACATCATCAGTAAGTCATGAGTCTATTAATGCTGGCCAATGGCCAAAATATATGTTAGTGTTTTTGACTAATTCGTAATGAGCAAATAGCTCTTTTCTCTTTATAACAACTCCAACTTGGCTAGGAATATATGTTTTGGATCCAAAGACGGATCCCAGAACGGGTGTTTGGGGGGTCAAATCTAAAAAGTCTCACACAATTCTGAAAACTAATCGGATTTTGCTTGCTGATTTGATTGATAGCTGATTTAAAACAAACTTTCCTTAGTAAAAGTTTCTTATATTTTCTTCTATATCAGGAAATGTGTTAATTTTGCATTGATTTCAGGCGGTTTGGGGTGAGCATGGCCCCTTTGCCCGCCACCCCCTGGATCCGCCCATGTTTGGAGCAGTACTTATTACTCAGGTGGCCTAGCCATTAATACCATTAGTCATTGGTGGCGATTTGTAAGATCTCTCAGTGTAGCCTCTCAAAACACATGCAAGGCATTCCAGCCTTGACGATTGTGGCACATGGATGACTGTTGTGACTGTTATGTGATTGGTTGAATCTGGTGCACTGAATTAATATCAGGTCAAACGCTGACATGTCAGATGATGGCTGATATAATTTGATGCTGTATCAAAGAATTCTGAAACCTCATCAGATTTTGATTGCTTATGCATTGATAGCTGATTTAAACACCTCTCAAAACAAGTTATTTGGGCCGCTCAATCATTCAGTATAGCCTACCATTACCATCTTATACCACTTCCGTCATGACTTAACAAAGGCTTATTAATCTAGCAATGGTGAATCAAGGTTGTGCACATAATTATACACCATATAACCTAACAGTCGTGTCGCCATTGCCTAAACCACCATAATGATTGTAGTGTCCGCCAGAATTGCCATGAGCATGAGCACGTTAGCATGAAGGTATTCCTGTTTTTGGCAGCCTTGACGATTGTGGCGCATGGATGACAAGTTATGACTGTTATGTGATTGATTGAATCTGGTGCACTGAATTAATATCAGGTCAAATGCTGACATGTCAGGAGATGGCTGAACAAACTTGAGGCTGCATGTCAATGCTGAGAACTAACAATATAATTATGTAGTAAGGAAGAAGCTTTTACAAGAGGTTGGCCAAGACACTACATAATTTAGTGGCAACAACGATGAGATCGTGTCTCATCAAAATCTCATCCTCGTTGCCACTAAATTATGTAGTGTCTTGGCCAGCTCTTGTAAAAGCTTCTTCCTCACTACATAATTGTATTGTTAGTAGAATTCCCATCAAAATGAGTTAACAAAACCAGCAGCATCTCAGCTAGACGTGCACCCTCATGTTCTATCAGTCATCTCCTGACACGTCATCGTTTGACCCAATATTAAAGGGACTGTCCCACCTTTTCTGAAAGTTGTTGAATCACACTTAATTGTATGTCTACATGTCAGGCTAGGTCAGCTGAACATGTTCAGGATTTTTTTATTTCTCCAAAAACAAATTGCTTATCTTGGAAGATATTCAACTTTTAGTTTTAAGCGAAAAGTTGGGTTGGTGACGTCATGTTTTTTTTAATAACAGGGAAATCCTTTGTGCTGCCAAATGTATGGCACAATTTTGTGTTGACATCTATTGCACAGAAATTATATTGTGCAGAAGATTGGCTAGCACTATCAGCTGGAGTTGTTGCAGCAGTTGGCCGCCATGGACCGCTAGTGAGCCAGGGTGTAATGACGTCACAAGCAAATGGTACCACTAAATATTGATTGATTGATTTATAAATAAATAAATATTTTGCGTTAAATATTTAACTAGTACTATTATGGCTGTCTCAACTCAAATATAATGTTAAGGTGGGATAGTCCCTTTAATTCAGCGCACCAAATTTAACCAATCACATAACAGTCATAACAGTCATCCATGTGCCACAATCGTCAAGGCTGCCAACCCCAAGAATGCCAACATGCTCATGCTCATGGCAATTCTAGCAGACACTACAATGATACATGCCTTTCAACAGGAAATGTCTGCGCTTTATAGGAATGATAAGTCCACTCTTTGCGTGCTGCCAAATACTGGATTTTTCATGCTATGAGCAATGCATAGGTGCTTTGTGCCTTAGTATTGTTTTAATCACCAGTTGCATGAAGTCTTTTTTTATCAGAGATTGAACCTTTACCCTATTACCAAAATTATGATTCTGATCCGTTGCCATGGATCAGAATCATAATTTTATTGGCAACTCATGACACTAGTCACTCCCAACCCAAAGCTTTGCCAAATACTTTGGCTGTATGGGACATAAGTTGTTGGATAGGGTGCATTTATCATTTAAGTAGTTGAGCAGATTGGCGAAGTACCTGTCAAAGTAATAGGCAATGAGAATGACATAGAACGTCAGGAAGATCAGTAAGAAACATGGGCAAAATACTCACATCTTTCAGGCTGTGCATGGAAAGAAGTTGACACCTATACCCTTTTCTCTTATTCTTCCACATCGTGCATGACCCCTTGGTAACAAACAATGGTAAACTAAACTGAAACATGACTCGCATAAAGATAATATCCCTATATAGCCTTGGATAATATAATGCGTCCGCAATGTCTTCTGGGATCAAAAGTTTGGGTAAGTTAGCAAAAGTTCTTGAGCCCAAAGTGTTTCTGATTACCGCCGGCGGTAAATATTTAGAGCGGATACGTATTTGAGCAATGAATTATAATATTTCACTTGTTTTAATAAATATAAAAAATAAAATAATAAACTAAATCGCCAATAAACGGCAAATAACATGAATAACAATATTCTGGATGAGTGACGTCATACATCTACCGTCCTTTTCAAACAGACGGAACCGGGCAAAAGGAGGGACACAAATAACGGATGCACGCTTCCTTTATAATAACCAAATATGCGTCTTCCTTTTATTCATACCGTTTTTTTTTCTCGGGCTACCTCCGTGTTTTATCTTTATAATAATGGCCTCTGTCCGTCAATAATTGGACGTCTTAGCTCTTCAAGTTTGGTTTTGATTATGTTTAGCTGAGTAGCATCACTTTGAAGGCCTGATGATGTAAATTTGTTTTCTGCTTCAGTAATTTCGGCCATTAACTTCGCTTCTGTTGTCCTTACGCGTTTTGCTTTTTGTTTAGAAAACTTAACTGTATCTCCCCTAATCATCATAATCAAAGTTTCATAGAAAAGGCAGTCGTTTATTGTTAGTTGTATGGATTTATAATACTTATCATCATTATACACTACGTTATCATATACAGGGACCGCGTATTGTCGGACTGTGTCGCCGATGCAAGATTTTACCGTTTTAATATAATCTTCGTCTGTTAAATGTGAAATATTAAATTTCCAGATACCATTTCCTCTTTGATTTTTACTTTGTATTGATAAGGTTATTATGTTATGGTCTGTACGATATCCTGGCAACATTTCGACATCTGACACATAATTCAAAAGGTCATCGCTAACAAAGAACATGTCTAGACGTCCACGCTTTAAAGGATTTATCCGCGACCACGTGTAACTACGGGCCATGGGATGCAACTGACGCCATGCATCAATTAAGTTGTACTTATATGATAGCTCTAGAAAAGTTTGTTTTGCATGTGTATTATTTTCCCCGACATAATTAAACGAGTCTGCAACCGGATCTATCACAAAGTTTAAGTCTCCTGCGACGATTATGTAATCGACGTTGAATTGTTCTAATCTTTGATTCAACTCTCTGTAAAAGGATGGGCGATCTTCGTTCGGTCCATAAATATTTACGAAAACATAAGATTCAGTGTTAATTTTACACGTAACTATGACGTAGTTGCCACAATCTGATCTGATATCTGTCATTACGGTGCATTGTAAGTTACTACTAAATAAAATACTTGTCCCTCGGCTTCTCGATGAGAAACATGAGTGATAAGCTTTACCTCGCCATAAGCTGTCAAAGTACGGTATTGTCTTTGTTGTCAAATGTGTATCCTGTAGGAATATAATATTGAAGTTTTTGTTTCGAATGTATTGCATTACATCTCGTCGTTTTTTCTGATCGCCAAGGCCCCGGCAGTTCATAGACATAATTTGTATTTCATCCATTATTAATTAGTAATTAGTAAGTGCTTTTTTCCCCTTTTTTAACGCGCAAGCTTGATTCAAATATATTATTGTCAGTTGTCACAATATTAATTAGTGCATTGTCTGATAGGTAGGTAATAGGTATGTCAATGGTATGGAAAATGTATAAACGAACATAGACTTAAAACATCGAAAGGAGATCCAGTAGTTAACAAGCAGTATTGTCGGGACTCGAGACGGGATGATCTCATAGAAAGCGTAGGCGGAAAACTTCCTGGGGCTAGCGATTGTAATCAGACCTTTTAGAATATTTAAAGAATGGTTGCTATTGGTTTGACACAAGGTTTGACAAAACAGCAAGGTTTGACAATACTAAAATATCACGCTCATCCCACGATCATTTTATCCACTTACATTAGGGCACATAACTCTACATATCTACAGATCTACCTATCGATATGTAGAGGTCTGCGATTAGAGCATATGTTGTGGCCTAATGTATTATACCGATCATATGTTTCGGCTCAGGTCTGTCGAAGTAAAGGATCCATATAGAGTAACCTGGGGTAAGACGCTCAGTCGGGAAAGACGCCCACTAGCCCACTATCCCCTAACGGATAAACTACGAATGTTGGCACGTTTGTGTTGTCATTGCAAGGCAGCAGTCCTATGGTACAGACTATGGACGGAATTGGAGGTGCAAAACAAGTGTGCTCGAAAAGTTATCAGCTTGAATAATGTTTTGCCCCAGTTGTTAAAAAAATGCTCGTTTTGGAATGTTTTTTTTTTGCTTTTTGGCGACATTTAAGAATAATGTGATAATGTTGGCGGCACCATTATTGCCACAGATTTGTCGCGAAGCGTGAAGACCTTGTGCATCATGACCGGGGGTAAAACTCCCACTAGGCCGGGCACTATCAGGTCGGGAGAAAACGCCTACTAGGACGCCTTACCCCAATGTTAAAGCAAATTGACAATGATAATTATGAAATCATAAGCACCATCGTTAACTCATACATATCAATTCATTTGTTTCGAGAAAAAATGAAGATGACTTAATTTTATTGCTGTCATTTCTATCAAACGTTATGGCCAAAAAAGTGTCCATCATTGACCCCGAATGATCTCAGGTAACTACTCAAGAAACTAGGAATCAAATTTGGTAGTTTTCGGAAGTTATACACTTTTTTAAAAGTTTCCAATCGACTTATAATGGGTGGGCGTCTCACCCCGCAAATGGGGTAAGACGCCCTTTTGCAGTCTTCTTAAAAATCGGGGGAAAATATGACTACACAGGTGCCAGAAACGTCAAATTGTTCTGCATAATGGAGAAACTTATCAATGTTTCAGCAAAGTAATCAGAAGTAAGCAGGACACTGCATGTCGGCTGAGCTATAGGATGGACTTTTCCCTTAAAGGAAATAGTTCACCTTCAACATGGGTTTTGAACTGAAATAGCAGTTTTGTAGCCCGTGTTGAGAAATCCTCATCCGGAACTTTTCTTGGCTGAAAAGACTCCAGCCGAAGATATGACTTTTTGGCGAAGGAATACGGCGCATATATGATGCACCGTACCGTCTGAAAGTGCCAGCACTGCCATGGAGCATGCGCATACCAATAACGCACACCATAAAATCAATAATTTACAACCTTCTGTCCTGAATTGGCGCGATGTAGGACCATTTTTAAACAGAAAAAAAAGAAACTGTATTAAAAAATATAATAAAATCGTGTTCTGAAAAAAATTCCGACGGTGAACTATTTCCTTTCCTTAAATGACCTTTTTCCACTAAAATGGAGTTAGCACTTGAAATCGCCAGACGAGATAAAAATATATTGTAAATTCATCACATTTTGCATGAAAACTTTTCTACCGAAAGATATTTCAAGTTAAAGTTGATAAGCGTTCCACACTTTTAACGACCGGTACTTGCACTATTTCTGACCTTTTGTCAAGTACTTTTGGTCCTCATCAAACTGCGGGCTTTTCCCGTATTGTTTTTTTACGCAATGGAGTGGAAAATATATTGTGCGTTCTGCTTGTTGTGATTATATGCTCGGCGATCTTCTAAAACTAACAGCGATTGGAAAAAGTGGCAATAAAATCGGAAGCTCATCGATGCACATCAACGCATCGATGAGCTTCCATCGATGCGTTGATGTCCATCGATGTGTTGATAAAAATTGAGGGTCGCATAGTTAGTGGTTGCGACCCTCAATTTTTGAAAATTGATTCATTTGTTTTCAACATTAGGAGTTGTGTATAGTTTGTCTGTGGCTGTATATAACACTATGCTTTATTTTATCATGAAAAATAATAACTTTTCCCCAAAAAAACTGACGAACAATAACACAAGACTGGCAATTAAATCAGAAGCTCATCGATGCACATCGACGGCGACCTATTTAGCGTCGGCGATTTGCTTACAAAGTCATTGTCATGCTTCTCGGCGCACTTAACCATCTCGGCGCACTTGGCGAGTTGTTCCTGATTAGTATACCCAAGTCCCGTAGCAGGCTTTGTTAATGACGTCACTGGTGCCATTCTTGTGTAGCATTGCAAAATATATCTGATTTCGAGTTGAAAGCTAGTTAAAGACTTATTCAAATTATTGTTTTTAAGTTTGAATTTTCTTGTTAATCATTATTAAAGGTATTTTATCACTGTATTTCATAGAAGTTGACACTTCAGAAACTTTTGACGTAATAATATTGTATCCAATATGCATTTCCCTCACCTTTTGCTATTGTGGCGCAGTGCCGAGTGCTTTGCGAATACTAGCTTGCCTGGGGTTCAATTCATTCCGCTCTTATTTTATTCGAGTTGGTATAGTTTGCATGTTGTTGTTATTCATGACTTATACTGATAGTCAGTCGTGCATCACGGATGCTTCACGGATTGCTTCACGGATCAGAGCGCTGCTCGAACGCACGCTAGTAGCGCTTTCGTTCTCCATGGCAACCAGGCGTGAGCCAATGAAAAGCCAGAACGTATTCCCTTTCTGGCTTTTGATTGGCTGACGCCTGGTTGCCATGGAGAACGAAAGCGCTACTAGCGGGTGTCCGAGCAGCGCTCAGTTTAATCGGAAATGTCACAGAGCCTCCACAAATGCCGCACTCGATGTTAACAATGGTAGGGAAGGACGAATTTGTCAATGACCTTCATGAAGTACACAAGGTACTTGTTTTGTATTTTTTCCAAACTTACAACTTTGAATTTGGGAATAATTTTATTTAATTCTTAAATTTAAATAAAATAATTTTAAAAACATAACGGTAGCCTAAAAAATTGTTGCTAACAAAATCAAAAGGTCATTATTTCCCTTTAAAGGGAAATAAAATTAAAGGGTTTTAAAATTATTTTATTTAAATTTAAGAATTAAATAAAATTATTCCCAAATTCGAAGTTGTAAGTTTGGGAAAAATACAAAACAAGTACCTTGTGTACTTCATGAAGGTCATTGACAAATTCGCCCTTCCCTACCATTGTTTACATCGATTGCGGCATTTTTGGAGGCTCTGTGACATTTCCGATCAAACTGAGCACTGCTCGGACACACGCTAGTAGCGCTTTCGTTCTCCATGGCAACCAGGCGTCAGCCAATCAAAAGCCAGAAAGGGAATACGTTCTGGCTTTTCATTGGCTCACGCCTGGTTGCCATGGAGAACGAAAGCGCTACTAGCAACAACTCGCCACAATGGTTAAGTGCGCCGAGAAGCATGACAATGCTTTGTAAACAAATCGCCGACGCTAAATAGGTCGCCATCGATGTGCATCGATGAGCTTCCGATTTAATTGCCAGTTTTGTGTTATTGTTTGTTAGTTTTTTGGGCATTTTTTTTTTATTTTTCATGATAATATAAAGCATAGTGTTATATACAGCCACATACAAATTATACAATACTCCTAATGTTGAAAACAAATGAATTTATTTTCAAAAATTGAGGGTCGCAACCACTAACTATGCCGCCGTTGATGTGCATCGATGAGCTTCCGATTTTATTGCCACTTTTTCCAATCGCTGTTAGTTTTAGAAGATCGCCGGGCATATAATCACAACAAGCAGAACGCACAATATATTTTCCACTCCATTGCGTAAAAAAACAATACGGGAAAAGCCCGCAGTTTGATGAGGACCAAAAGTACTTGCAAGTACCGGTCGTTAAAAGTGTGGAACGCTTATCAACTTTAACTTGAAATATCTTTCGGTAGGGAAGTTTTCATGCCAAATGTGATGAGTTTACAATATATTTTGGTCTCGTCTGGCGATTTCAAGTGCCAACTCCATTTTTGTGGAAAAAGGTCATTATTTCCCTTTAAAGGTAATGTTTCACCTTTCTGAAAGTTGTCAAATATACGCTAGTTGTAGTCGAAAATATGAAGTAAGTGCTGCTGAAAACGATGGTGATATTTTTTCTCTCGGAAAGTCACGTAACTTTATACAAATTAAGTGGGTAAATTTGGTATGATGACGTCATTATTGAGCTATAGATCGCCGCCGATTGGCTGACAAAGTGGGATTGGCTGCAGGGGCGCAGCCAGACCTTCGGCAAGGGGGGAGGGGGCACGTCATCCCCAGGAGCCCCCCTCGGCCAAAGCCCCCCCCCCCCAAAAAAAAACAAAAAAAACAAAAAAAAAACACGCGAAATGGTATCTCCTCGGCGGATTTAGGCCTCTATATTTTGGGTGCCGGACGAAAAGTCGAATGGCAAAAAGTAAACGGATGTTGGGTAATGGGACATTTAGTCAATAGTAAAAAGTCAAGTCCTAAAAGTCGGTGGGTAAAAAGTCGACGTGGAAAAAAGTCAACGGTGAAAAAGTCAAACGGATAATAAGTCAATTGACGGAAAGTCAACAGGGTAAAAAGTCAACTGTCGAAAAGTCGACATGGAAAAAAGTCGACGGACTAAAAGTCAAACGGATAAAAATAAAATGACAAAAAGTCAACATGGTAAAAAGTCAACAGTCAAAGTCAACATGGAAAAAACTCGACGGACCAAAAGTCAAATGGATAAAAAGTCAAGTGGCAAAAAGTCAACAGGGTAAAAAGTCAACAGACGAAAAGGCAAAAGGGTAAAAAGTCAAAACATAAAAAGTAAACTGACAGAAAGTCAAGGGGTAAAAAGTCGACGTCGCTAAAAGTCAAAAAACGAAAAGTCAAAATGGCAAAAAGTCGAAGGATAAAAAGCCAACGTCGCTAAAAGTCAAAAGATGTAAAGAAGAAATGGTAAAAAGTCAACGTCGCTAAAAGTCGAAAGACGAAAAGTAAAAAACGTAAAAGTCGAGATGGAAAAAAATAAATACGTTAAAAGTCAAATAGCAAAAAGTCGACGTCGATAAGTCAAAAGACGAAGAGTAAAAAGGTAAAAAGTTGTGATGGCAAAAAGTCAATGACGATAATCAGTTCATTTGGCCCGTTGAATTTTCGTCTCTTGACTTCCCGTTCATTCAATTATTTTCTTTGGAATATCCGACTATTAACGCGGAAGTCGCGTTTTATACCTCAACAACGTATGTACAATGTACATATATACATATTACCTACCTGCAGTTGAAAAGAATTGATATTAGTCGACTTATGCTTTGGTTAGTTGATTGTGGTGTGACCCATTTATTAACGTGTTCAAACATTGATAAAAAAATCAGTACTTCATGTCTTATGTATTTATGTAGATGTTATATATGGTTCAAATTATAACTGAAGATCAGACTCAGCAGTGCCGCATCCAACGGTACCTATCCCTAAGCAAGTTGTCAACGTTTTTGTGTTGGTTGAACTCTTCAAAGCTTCCTTCCTTGGGCAATGCTTCAACAATACATTGACATATCTTACACTTTGATCGTATACGATCAAAATATGTAAGTTCTCGTGATAAACAATAACGTTACCGAGGGCCTGAAAATTCAAATTGACTTGCTTATCTCCTGTTCAATAGTTAAGCACAAATAAAATATGGCAATTGGCATACCCTTAACCATGGCTTCGATTCCACTTTTGCGTGAGACAAACTTCAGTCAATATGTGTATTGATGCAGTCCCTGAGTCATGTATCAATGAAAACATGTATCATGAACAACTATGCCATCAGAAGGTATTTTGCCGACCATGGCAAAACAAACTCTCCCAAACCCAAGAAAACAAATAATTACTCTGGATTAGATGCATCAAACTATTCACAATACCCAAATGAAATTCAACTGACCCAAGCATAGACTTTTTAAGAGTTGACTTTTAGCTATGAGACTTTTTACGATTTGACTTTTGGTGTGTTGACTTTGCCATGTTGACTTTTTACCTTTTCGACTTTTTATCTTTCGACTTTTATCTATACGACTTTTTACCCCTAGACTTTTCGTCCCTTGACTTTCCGTCCGTTTACTTTTTCCCTTTTGACTTTTTACCCTGGAATCCTATATTTTGTAGGGGGCAGGGGCCCTAAATGATCGAGAGAAAAAAACATCCGACAGACCCATGTTGAACAGACCCCATGCGTAGATTGACTGATAAGTACGTAGTCTGATACAAAATAATTTGCGGCAACCGACTCCCTTTGGCACCATGTGAAGTATTAACGCGTGCACCGACGTGGGGTGCGGATATCCGCCCACCTAAAGTTTTCGTAAATATTGGGAAAACGGCGGTGTGCAGGGCCACGAAACTTAGCATAGCTATTCGGGCATCAACTATCCACATTGTGTATTTTGTTATCTCGAGTCATCTCAGGTCAGGTCAACAGTTCATGTTAAGTGACCCACCTCCAAGCAAGTTTTGAAAGTTTGTGGCCGTGCCAAAGCCACAGTGATTGACCGAGCAGTTTCAAACTCACAGGACCATAGGCCAAAGTACCTACAATTCGTGTATCTTTAATTTTAAATATCGGTGACCTAAGGTCAGATCGATTTCGTGACATCGTTATAAGTAAATGGATAAAAATGAAAACACGTATAAATCCACAGTAAATTTGACCAATTTTCACCAGATACACCATTATTGTGCCGTATGCAAAGGCCCAAGTCACATTTTTGTTCTGTGACCTCTACGAGGTCAACTCAGGTGACCCCCGAGGTCAAGCGTGGTTTTTCTTCAATAACTCTTTGCCAAATCAAGGTAGAGTAATGGAGTTCTCAACATTGTGTTTGGCTCGTCGAGACGCGTTCATTGATGTAAAATTTCAACTTGACCTGACCTTGACCTGAGCACAGGTCAGGTAAATTTGGATATTACCCAACTAGGTCATGGTCATACTATTCGATGCGTCTCGACTGAGAACCACAATGGTGAAAACTGTAGGCATCACTTTATCATGCGTATTTCAAAAGTTATTCCCTAAAAACAATTCCGCGATTTTTAGAATGTTTCAAATTCGATGGCCTCCCCTGAGCTAACTATTGGCCTGAGATGAAATCTGATTGAGCCTGAGTGACAAAAAAAAACATTTTTTTCGGACGTTTTTTTCGCGCGTTTCTTTAGTTTATTTTGTTTTCTCTTTTGTTTTCGAGATATAGACGGTTTTTGGTAAGGATGCCATATATGGCCGAAATTTTACATTTCTTGACGTCAGGAGACCTCAATAATGACCTGACCTAAAAAAATGACCTTAGACCTTTCATAATATCTTGTTTCGAGCTATCTAACGTTTTTTATGTTTGTCGCTATGTTGCATATTGTTTTACAAATATTAGAGGGCAGGTATCCCCCCCCCCCTGTCGGTTTGAAGTTGGCATGGACCCTGTCGGTGCGCGGGTTAATATTTTTAGTTGCACGCACAAGGCTCCTTGAAGGTCCCAGCAGCAGCACAATGATGAAAACTGTAGGCATCACTTTATCATGCGTATTTCAAAAGTTATTTATATTATAAAAGTTAAGAGGCAACGGGAAACTTCGGGCCCTCAACATTTTGCGTTGCCCCGATTGCTCACGTTTGTGACAAATTATATTGCAAACACATAAATTGGAGGTAATTCACTGACGTATAGACTATGGAATGTGGAGGCGCTTTACGCGAAACGATCAGTCATAAGTTTGCAAAGACAACTTCAGAAAACAGCAACGTATACAACTGCAGTCGAATATTTTGAGCGCTCATAGGCTTATCAAGTAGCGTGTCTTAGTTTAAGGCCACTGGCAGATCCAGCAGGTGGCGAGAGGGGGGGGGGGCAGAGGTCATTCCCCAAACCGCCCGAAATCGGCCACAAATTGACACATTCACTGATTTTAAAAGAATAATTAAGCAACTTAACCAAGGGAATGTTCACCATCAAAATTCAATACGAAACGAAATTCAATGGCTGACCTTGTACCGGCGCTGCCCGATCAGTGACCGGTCGGTTGCAAGTGGTGGGCGGAGTCGAGGGTGGGACTACAGAGCGACCGGACGTTAGCCTCTATCTGAGCTCGTATTATGTTTAACATTACGAGTGAATGGAAAACGCCCTAAATTTTCGTTCGGCACTAACCAACTTTTATAATAAAAATTAGCGCAAGGCCTGAAATGTCCATTGCGATAAATTTGTTCATACCATTTGATGCATTCAAAAGTTATTGCAGAAAATTATGGTCCCAAGCGCACTGGCGGATCCAGGGGGGAGGCAACCAGGCCATGCCCCCCATGAGCGGATCCAGATGCGGGGGGGGGGGGGCACGAGGCCTACCCCAAACCACCTACAATCGGCGCAAATTTGACACATTTCCTGAGATATTTTGTCTGTCCTGTCTGTCCTGAAGGGACTTGTAGTTCTAAGTGAATTGGGAAATGATCGCTAAAAAGAGGGTCAGATTGTGCGTTAAATGTAAAAAGTGTCGCGATGCGTGGTGTGGCGAAGGCGAGATCAATGGCGCTGTAAGTCACCTCGCCTCCTGAGTGATGTATGTGTGTGGGTGATTGATCGTTAAGGAAGACCAAATTATGCCGGTCTAGTAGGTCCAGCATAATTTAGCCTCTGCGGGAATTCAAGCGGCATCCCCATGCCTGACTATGTGGTTAGGAGCCTCTCAGCCGTTGCCTTTCCACAAGTCAGGGGTGGAGTGCCTCTGCACGTGCGCACGTGATCACCCCTATTCTATATCTCAGGAATGGTTGAGCCGATTGTGTTCAAATTTGGTGTGTGGTTAGGGACCTCTCAACTGCCAGTTTCCCACAAGTCAGGGATGGGGTGCCTCTGCATGTGCGCACGTGCACACCCCTATTCTATATCTCAGGAACGGTTGAGCCGATTGTGTTTAAATTTGGTGTGTGGTTAAGGACCCCTCCGCCGCCGCCTACCCACTCGTCATGGGTGGGGTACCTCTGCACGTGCGCACGTGCGCACCTTTTTATGTATCTCAGGAACTACTTGCCCGATCGGGTTGAAATTCACCATACATTTATTTCGCGCTCGCTCGTTCATCGCAAACTACGGCGCCTTACTAGTATGGCATCCATTTGTAATCCAATCTACACTCTATTTCGGCGCAAATGGTTGTCAAAAATGACGCGTTGCTCTTGTGGAAATAACTTTTCGGGACGCGTGACAGCGATGTGTACACAATTCACGTGATTCTCACGAAGGTCCGAATGGCAATTGTGCAATCAAAATAAAGCAAACTATAGGTAGGTAGGTACCTAGGTTAAGATAGGTACTTCTAGCTCAAACCTTAACAGAAGTATCTGCCCCCTCCCGGGTTTTCTCAATATCCTGAAAACAGTGATAGATATCAACGGGAAACTTTGAGTACCTTATCCTGCATCAAGTCTAAGTCTTTTCACCAACTTTCAATGAAATTGATTTAGGATTTTGGGAGATAATGACGTTTTAATGACGTCATGTCATGCCATTTTTGGTGGAAAAACGATAAATGTATGACAAATCGTAGAAAAGAGTTTTGGAAGCAAATTGCAAATAAAAACGTCAAAAGAAGGCAAATGACATGCTGTTCAAAATGGCTACCCCAGATTAGCGAATTATGGGTTTTTGAACCCCCCCAAATAAAAATAAACGGATTTTTTTCCGGGAAAAAATCCAGAAAATAAATTTTGTGAATTTGAAAAGTGAATTTCTTAAGCTCGAATACCAAAATAAGGTGACCGGCCCAAATCCGCGGAGGGAAAAAATGGGGTACCTTTTTGCCACAAAAAGATACCCCCACAGAGAGGCTGGATCCGCCAGCGCCTCCCACCGATTCCCACGTCGGTCCCTTAGGCCGACCAACCTAGGCCCCTCAGGACTACCTAGGACCCTCTTAGGTCGGCCGAGGACCCCCTTAAGCCAGCTGGGTCCCTCAGGCCGACGGGGGCCCTTTTAAGCCTAGAAAGGCTCCCTCAGGCCGATTGAGGCCCCTCAGGCTAACCAAGAGCCTTAGGCCGACCGTGGGCCCCCGTAAGCCTAACAAGGGCCCCCTTAGGGAAACCGAGGGCACCCCAGGCCGACCGAGGGCTCCTTCGGGCCGAGTGAGGGCCCCTAAGTCCGAACAAGGACTCTCTTAAAGGAAATAGTCCACCTTCAACATTAGTTTTAAACTGAGATATCAGTTTTGTAGCCCGTGTTGAGAAATCCTTATCTTGACTGTTTTCTTGACTGAAAAGACTCTCCAGCCGAAGATATTTGACTTTTTGGCGAAGGAATGCGGCGCATATATGATATAAAATATTCAGTACCGTCTGAATTGTGCCAGCACTGCATGGAGCATGCGCAGACCAATAACGCACACGATACAATTAATAATTTGCAACCTTCTGTCCTGAATTGGCGCGATGTAGGACCATTTTTGAAAAGAAAAAAAAGAAACTGTATTAAAAAATATAATAAAATCGTGTTCTGAAATTTTTTGCGAAGGTGAACTATTTCCTTTAAAGGAAATAGTTCACCTTCAACATGGGGGTTTGAGCTGAAATAGCAGTTTTGTAGGCCGTGTTGAGAGATCCCTATCTGCAAGTTTTCTTGGCTGAAAAGACTCCAGCCGAAGATATTTGACTTTTTGGCGAAGGAATGCGGCGCATATGATATACCGTACCGTCTGAGAGTGCCAGCACTGTATGGAGCATGCGCAGACCAATAACGCACACCATAAACTTAATAATTTACGACCTTCTGTCCTGAATTGGAGTGATTTAGGCCTATTTTTGAAAAGAGAAGCCAAATTGTATTGCAAATCTAATGAAATAGTGTTCCGATAAATTTTCCGAAGGTGAACTATTTGAGCCTGGCCCTTCGGCCGCTAAGTTTTGGGCCCTTCGGCCGCTCCGCCGCTTCTATATGAGCCGAGGTTCCGAGGGGCCCCTCGGACCAAGGGGGGGGGGCACGTTCCCCCCGTGCCCCCCCCCCACTGGCTGCGCCCCTGATTGGCTGACAAAGTGGCTGTCAGCCAATCAGCGGCGGCACTAGCCTAGACCCCATTTTGCAAATTATAAATTAAATTGCTTAAAAGCGGCTAAGTTTTGGGGAAAATGACCTTAGTATTTTCGACATTCGGCCAAAGATAATGGCTATCTCAGTTCAAAACCAATACAAAGGTGAAACATTCCCTTTAAGGGGAATGTTTCACCTTTCTGAAATGAACTTTCTACAAATTAAGTTTTTTTTAATTATTTGGGATGATGAAGTCATTATTGAGCTATAAAGAACTATAGACAACTTTTAGCTGCCAAACATATGGCACAATCGTTTCCAGACAATGCTGGCGACTTAAATACAAACATTGTGGAACTGTGTCTTCTCCCGCACATAACACAATGACGAGTGCGAGGCATTGCAATAGCTCAATATTTATTTTTAAAAGAATCAATCCATAAATGAAACTTCAAACAACGTAAAAAAAACCTTCAACTTGGACCGTAACCTATCGCGTTGGCCCTTGTTTACATCGCACTCGCCAAGGTTGGAGAAATACAGGTCGTCTGACTTCCAGGACCAACAATATTGAAGTGGCTGTCGGCCAATCAGCGGTGGGACTAGCATTTGCACCCATTAGCATTTACCCCATTTTGCAAATGATAAATTCAATTATTTAAAAACTGATAAGTTTTTGGGAAAATGATTTGAATAATTTAGACATTTCAATAACGGTCAAAGATAATGGCTATATCAGTTCAAAACCAATACAACGGTGAAACATTCCATTTAAAGTATAAGTTGAGTTTGTGAAATTGTCCTCTGTCTGCTAAACTAGTCCACGTTTTATGCCATAAGTCTGTCACATAACAGAGCTGTGTGCAGGACTCACCTCTCTGCCTGGTCGACTCCTGCCTTCCCGATTCACGGCCGTTGGCTCGGGCGCCATTTTTCCGCGACAGCTTGGCGCCGTCTCCTGTTGCAGCCTTGTTCCTGGATTTGTGCTCTGCTCCTGGCATAGTGACGTCACGGTCCTCCTCTTCGCTGGTGGTTGCGATCTGAGGGTATGACAACACGGTATTTGAGAACTTGCTTTTTTAGGGGGGGGGGCAAATACAGTTCCTTATTTAAAAATCCGTCAGGGGGGCAAACTCTCAAGAGAGCGCCATTCAACAAACATGAAGTCGCCGTCAGCGAAAAGTTGTTTAGGGGGGGGGGGGGGTACATAATGATTATATATTTTCAAGTCGTTATTTCTGGGGAGGCAAAAACCTACATTTGCCTACAGATTTTTAGTTTAGCAAATGCCCACTTTGCCCACCATAGATCCGCCACTGTACGTCCGGCCGTTTGGGGGGGTCAAATAACGGTTTCAGGCCCTGGGGGGGGGGGCATAGTCCCTTTTCCACCTGGATCCGCCCTTGCATTTGAGTTTTAGAGCAGCGCGGCAACGGCAGCGCGGCGCGTGCAGCCCTACCAAGCGTGGCCGGCCGGGCTAGGTCAAATCCAAAAGTTGACCTAAAATCAAGGTCATATGGTGACTCAGGTAGATCATGTTGCAAATTTTCCCCAGACTGGGTCAGGCACGTAGACAGGATTTTTCTCAGGGGGGGGGGGGGGGGGCACGTCGGTGGTAGAATCAAATTTCGGTCCTCAAACATATGTTGACCGGGGGGGGGGGGGAGGGAGGTGGTAGGGTCAGGTCACAGAGAATCTCGTTTTATCTAGTGTATTTGTTTGCTCAGGGGGGGGGGGGGCAGGCACCCGGGGCTCCCATTGGCTACGTCCCTGGATTGGGATAACCTGCGGCCGGTGGCAGCGGTCGCAACCAGGTCAGGTCAGGTGACGTCAGAGGGCGGGGCGGAGCGTGTCCAGTAGTCGCACTTTTAAAAAAAAGTTGTCCGGGCACCTCCCTCCCCCCCCCCCCCTGTGATTCTCGTTGTCTGATTAAAATTATCCAAGAGGACTAAGTTTGGTGGATTTTGGTCGGTAATCTTAATCTCCGAGCAGCGGATGTAGTTATCGCCTCAAAGTCCCGTTTTAAATGTAGATAATCAACTTATTTTGTTAGCAACAATTTCTTTGGCTACCGTTATGGTATTAAAATGATGTCATCTAAATTTAAGAATTAAATACAATTATTCCCTAATTCAAAGTTGGAAGTTGGAAGTTTGGGAAAATTAATGATCGGTATTTTCCCTCCACTATTGGAAAGCGCAACATTTGCATCAATCTGTTCAACGTTGTTGAATGGGCACGTATAAACAAATCGCCGACACTAAATAGGACGCTCTCACCGCCACTGCTTAACTGACGATTGCAATGCACTTTTGTCAAATGATTGTTGATTGTTCATAAAAGTTTGACACATATTCGCAAAAGATAGAGTGCAGGAAACATATTGCATACCTTCAAGATAAATAACAATGCGTAGGGAGGCTAATTTACTGAATTAGTTAACGAGTACTTGCTGATTATAAGCGTGAAACAATCAACTATGACTTGAAATATCTATCGGTAGGAATTTTTATATGCAAAATGTAATGAATTCACAATATATTTTGGTCTTGTCTATCGATTTCAGGTGCTAACTCCATTGTGGAAAAGCTGATTATCCCCCTTTAAAGGAAATGTCACCTTCAACATGGGTTTTGAACTGAGATAGCAGTTTTGTAGCCCGTGGTGGGAAACCCCTATCTGCAAGTTTTCTCGACTGAAAAGACTAGCCGAATATATTTGATTTTTTGCGGAAGAATGCGGCGCTGACGAAAGAATGTGGTGCTGACGAGGCCTGAGCAGAGGCTATACAATCAGCCAATCATCTTGCAGCTGGTGCTAGCAAGCAAACCGCCGCGCCGGCCGCCGGTTGGCATTTCTCTAATGCGAGTCTATCCTTACGAGACTACTTTCGAATCTGATTGGCTGATCCATTTATTGCATTGCGCGTGACGTCAGGACTCTGACTCACAGAGTATGCATATAGTTTTGATAACATTAATCATTTACGACCTTCTGTCCTGAATCGTCGCGATATATGGCCATTTGTGACAATATAAAAATAATTTGTATTTCAAAATACAACCAAATCGTGTTTAGGAAAAAATGTTCCAAGGTGAACTATTTCCTTTAAAGGGAGATAATCACCCTTTGATTTTGTCAGGGGCGTAGGAACTATGTTCAAGTTGGGGGGGGGGGGGGGGCGGAAGCATTCTGAAGTCGATTCTTTCCATGCAACGCACATAGGCGTAATGTTAAAGTCCAAAATGTTGGGGGCGGTTTCCCCCCCCCCTCCCCCCCCTGTTCCTACGCCTATGGATTTTGTTAGCAACAATTTATTTGGCTGACGTTATGGCTTTAAAATGTTGTTATCTAAATTTAAGAATTAAATAAAATTATTCCCTAATTCAAAGTTGGAAGTTTGGGAAAATTAATGATCGGTATTTTCCTCTCCACTGTTGGAAAGCGCACCATCTGGCCCTTTTGCATCAATATGTTCAACGTTGTTGAATAGACACTTGTAAACAAATCGACGACACTAAATAGGTCTCCGTAGTATAGCTTGGCACCGGCCGGCTGGTGTCAAGCTAAACTGCCGATTTCAGTGCACCTTTTTTCAAATGATTGTTGATTGTTCATAATTGTTTTGCCACATATTCGCAAAAGATAGAGTGCAGGAAACATATTGCATACCTTCATGATAAATAACAATGCGTAGGGAGGCTAATTTACTGAATTCGTTACTGAGTACTTGCTGACTACCGACCGATATAAGCGTGGATCGCTTATCGGTAGGAAACTGCCAATATCTTTCGGTAGGAATGTTTATATGCAAAATGTGATGAATTTACATCATATTTTGGCCTCGTCAATCGATTTCAAGTGCTAACTCCATTGTTGTGGAAAAGGTGATTATCTCCATTTAACCCTATTCCCTGCGGGGGCGGCATATTCTGCCCCCGGTGGTTTTTCACTTGCCGCTTCTAAACCGTTAAGCATAGTGTCTTGAAACTTTGTGACTTTTCCCAACTTCGAATGGCGCGTATTGTCAAAATTTTGAGAGAGAAAAAATCGGGCCCGCAGAGGCGGTGCCAGGCTCCTGTTTTGGGGAGGGGGCTACGAATGCGGCTGTGCGGCGCATACTTAATTCGTAGTTTGCGGTGCAATAAATACGTCAGAAACATTTTCAATGCAATATGAATCATACATACTGGGATTATACATGTTTGTTGGCAGAGGCGCACTCCAGTACAAAAAAAAAATGGGAGGCGATACCCTCCCTCAAATTACGTCCAACTTAAAATTAGTAAGATGATAAAATCGTTACTCGCATGGTGCCCCCCACGTTGTTTTCCTGGATCCGCCTATGTGCAATATATTACATTTAACAAATTACAGCAAGTAATGCCCACATGTAACGTTCATGTCAGACTGGTTATTGATTCACCTTTTTTGAAAGGATTCAATCACGATTCATTTTGGAATATGAATGATTACTCAGTCACCGTTTGATTCATGGATATCCATTTTGAGAAATGATTCTTTCCGATTCAAAGAATCAAAACATTTTTTGATCAAATCACGTTTGACTCACCATTGAAATAGCATTGCACAGTCTTTTTTATTCAATCAGCCTTGTTTCTATGCGGGTTTTGATTCAATCATGACTCATGAATCAAACAATCCGGTGATGAATCGATTCTTCTTTGATTCAAGGGATTTTGATTGAAAGATTCCAATCGATTAAATCAGAGTCGAATCGATAACCAGTCTGGTTCATGTCGACCCAAACAACCACGAACAGCACAAACTTATCAGAAAATCCCCCCCCCCCCATTTTACATCCCCTGAATACGCCTATGATTTTTTATTTTGGTATTTATCTTTTGGTATATTGAAGACCAGTACTGTGGCGTGGACAATGGTCGCGATACCATCTCTCCGGACCGGTCCAGCAGCGGGTCGATCTGCAAGCGCCTGCAGACGCAAACGCGACCCAGATTGATAATCCCGTCTCGCCGCTACGCAACGAGCCATTGTGCGTGCGGCGGGCTCACGGGACCCGCCCGAGGTAACCGGTCCTGAGTCCTCTTTTATCGCATATATAAACTCGCTCACCCTACGTTCAAGTAAGCAGTAATATACACACTCTCTTCCCGGCAACGCTACCGTGTGCCTCAAGGCACCACGTCGGTTGAGCACCGAAAATGCTCTTCGACATTTGGTGACACCTACGATTGAGGGGACCTGTGCCCCTCAAGACGGACTAACGCCTCTCCAGCTGCAGTAACATCGCAGTCTGGGTCGTTCGTTTTCCGTGACGGTGCGCCGCCTCTACGCCAAGTCATCGGCTAGGGTTCTGGCCCCTCTGGACAAGTCATCGTCAGCAGCATCGTCCCAGTGTTCAGCTCTGCCCCGGCGACATCATCTGCCTGGAGGTCAACCTCATCAGCTGCACTGGACTGCAACGGAGCCTGCCGACAACGCACGGCCGACCAGCCTGCGCCGTGCGACAATCACTCCAATCCATCGAGTGATAAAGCGTCATCAGCGTCAGCAAAATTGCTGTGCATTTCATAGAATCTTGGTTCTTTAAAAAAAAAAAATCAAGACCAAAATCAAGCAAAAAGTGACTTCTTCATAAACCTCGTTATTTTTAGCCCTCACGATGGTCACTAAAATTGTCTGCGTATGATTGTGACGTTGCTTACTTACCGGGCCGCCTCAACGTGAAACCTGCCGTTGTCTCGTATCAAAATTGATTCCCAATCAAAACAGACTTCCTCGGTTACGTGTCTGCTACGGTGTTCGAACATGAAGGTTGGACTCGTGAAAAGAGCAAGGCTGAACAACAAAAAGATCCTGCTCTCATCCCAATCATCAATCAGCTTTCTGGCAAGTCTACCAACCGCACAGACTTGCAGTTACCTGAGCAACTGTCCAATTACTTTCTCAGCACCGATGGCCTGTTATATCATGCCTCCTCACAAAACAACAAAATACGACCGTACGTGGACCAAATGGTCGTACCAGAACAAATGAAACTGAGCATCATCCAAAAGTACCATGACACAATTTGGTCTGGTCATCTCAAATTTGAGAAACCTTACAGAAAATTCGTCTGTCCTTTTGGAAACACATGTACACAGACGTACAAAAATATGTCAACTCTTGCCGCCTATGCATGGAACGCCATGCTCACAAACACATCAAACGTGCCCCGCTACAGAGAACACTTTCTCCGGCTTATCCAATGCATATTTCGTCTTTCGACATCGTTGGTCCTATCAAAACAAGTTACCGCGGAAACACCCATTACCTCAGTTGGATTGCTCATTTTAGTAGATTCCCAGAGGCAAACGAGATTCCCAGAGGCTCTTTCAGAAACAAACACAGAAGCTGTCGCCAAAGCCTTCGTGGAACAAATTATTTCACGATATGTCATTAGCAAAATCCTCCTCAGCGATCGTGGATCAAACTTCACTTCAAAGTTGATGCAGTCCATCTGCCAGTTACTTGGAGTCAAACGCATCTTGTCATCACCCCGTCATCTCCAGGCAAATGGACGCGTCGAAAGACTCCATTCCACGATCAGCAACATTTTATCCCATTTTGTGGATTCCTCGCAGCGAAACTGGGACGAAGTTTTACCTCTGGTACTTTTCGCCATCAGATCTTCCGTCAACCGTTCTACGGGCGACACTCTTGCTCAAATCTTTACAGGCCGCGATCTAATTCTACCTCTTGACGTAAACACTCAGTTACCATTCGACCCATTCACATCTATCGACTCATACCGTGATCTCTTGCACAAACATCTGTCTTCCCTGCATGCCGTTGTGCGTGCCAACAATGAGTCCGCCATTACAAGAACAGCCGCATCCGACCCAATCACAAACTCAATCATTTAGCGAAAATGCACTGGTATACTTCCACAGCCCCAATTTAAAACCGGGCTGACACGAAAGTTCCAGAAGGTCAACCGCGGTCCATACCGCGTGCTAAACATGACTAGTCCAGTGAACGCACGCATGCAAGATCTCACAAACCTAGATGATTTACAACTCGGTACACATCGACAGTCTGCGACAATTCGTCGAGCACAAGCCGCTCGACGACTCAGACGCGGCTCGGCCAAGCAAAAGCGAACCTGACCGGCGTTCCGTAGGCAAAGCCAACACAAGCAGCAACACTGGTGCGAACCCTGAGCCAGGGATTCCGGCAGGCTCTCGCCCCGATGCAGAGCCAAAGCCCCAGCCAGAGCTAGAGAGAGCCTGAGCCTGAGCTAGAAGGCCTCCTTGCCTTCCTCGAGGAGCTGTGGAATGCTCCAGAGGCCCCATTGGCGGCCCCAGACCGCCGGGTTGATCCCCCGGCATACAACCTGAGGCCACGCCACGAGCTCCGGGCACCAGAAAGATTTGGCTACTAATGATAAATATACCTGCAGAAGTCATGAGTCAGAGATGCCCATGAAGTGTTATTTTTTAGAAGTCATGAGAGCTAGGAATGCCCATGACATAGGTACCTGTAAAAGTTAGAACGCGTTCTTGTACATATTCCCCCTTTATTATAAGCTAGGATAAGAAGGCTATTATTAAATACATGTTTGTGTGGTATTCATACCGCATGCTTCCATATATGTGTGTGTACCTATATATCTTGTTTAAATTCATATTTTGTTTAATCGAAGATATCGATTGACGCTGAAGCCTCTTTCTCTTTCAGAGATATACAAGCCGCGGTACAATCATGCAGCCCCAATCAACAAATTTATTCCTCTTTACCATGCTGATTTTGATCTCTAAATCACTCTCCCTATATCACATCTGCTACTATCGAGATCAAGCGGAATGGTGCGCCATTGACGTTTTCCATCCCCCGATCTTGGAACTCCCTGAAAACATTTGTTCGGTAGAAGGTTGTCCACGACATGATGAGCCATGCCTCATGTGCTCCGACTGCGCGGTCGCAAACTGGGAAGCATTTGCCCAGTACAAGGGACGACTTACGACCCATCCCACTTTCTATCTCAACCTCTTTCGGACGAAGATGGGGAAGACGCTGCATATGATTGTACCAGAAGGCAAAACGTTTCCGTCCTTCAGAACCAACGTCCTAATATCCTCCCTCGCGCCGCCTTGCGCCGTTCACAACCACCACCTCTACGTGAATACGGACGGCATACTACAATCCAAACTGCTTCAAAGCGCCCCTCTCACTGTCCACTTCCGTTTTAGCGACATGCGTATTTCCTTATCCCATTATAAAATTTGTCCTCGCATTGAATCCGTGGAATCGGTCATTGGTTGTCATTCATGCCCGATGGCCGCCAAAATTGTCCTTCGTGCCAAATCAGTTTGCTCACCTAGTTCAGTATCCGTGTCCTTCAACAAGATCCAACTCTCTTCACGCGCCGTTAGCCTATCCACCGACAGCTCTCTCGTGGTCATCCAATTTGTCACCTCCTTAGCATGCCACGAGGAGCGCGTCTGCCTATACTACAATGCAATTAAAAGCAGTGAGCCAGTCCCATTTTGTTTGGATGCTCCTTCTCTTGCCCTCACACAAAGAAATGAGACTACAGCCCAGTCTACAGCTTTAGTTCACTCCAGTGGTCTTTTCGAGTCTTTTACTTCAACCACTAAAACCCTTGGCACAACAATCAAGCAAGCCTTGTATGGTTTCCTGGCCATACTAGCCGTCATCTTTATATTTTCATTATTAATTACACTTTTAAAACGATAAAATAATTGGTTCTTACATGTTTCGTTACCGCAGGGCTCGTAGGTTCTTCGTATTGCAATGTGGAAAATGTATAGTGAGGATGAAGATGTAAATGAACATGAATGATTATGTACGAGACATATAGCTATCAATTACTTTGTCAGCGGTAACGCAACATGAATAAATAATAAAAAAACATGAACCCCAACAAGACCCCAGACTGCAGTGTCCTGAATATGTAGACGTATATTTTTACGTTGGGTCAATGTTTTGCAGCCTATTGTATGATACTGTATATAGATCGTGTGCAAATGTTCCTCATATGACTGTATGATTCTTGTGACACTCGAATTATAACCCATAAGCCCGCCGTTACCGAACCTACCACATGAGTCGCAATAGAATAAACCCACACTGAGGACAGCAATCCCAGCTATACGTCCCACCTGCCTGGCCAGGGCCCGCCCGGCAGCCGGGACGTCCAGCTAACATCAACTCATCTGCACAACCAAGAAGGGTGCTGGTACCTCAGTCCCCTGGTGTTCTTCCTCTCGGCACTGTCCGGAAATTTTTCCGAGTGCCGAGGACCAACTGTATCCAGAACGCCAGCCAGAGAAGACCCAATACCAGCACCCCGGCTCCAGACATCAATAACTCCTGCTCACGGCACACCTGGTGACCCATCATCGACCGCCACCAGCCATCACAACCAGTCTCTCGCCTGACGCCTCAGTTCCACAGCAGCTGTGTTGGGACCATCACACAATCCGTCAACAATGGCATGATAGCTGTCTGGACACCGCCACGGCGCCACACCTCTGGCCGCGCCGTCCTGCGGTTGTCCGACCATCACCACACCAGGACGTCGCCACAGCTTCTCCACCGATGACAGTCTGACAATCAACAGGCTGTCCGGCGACGTCACCTGGTTCTAACAAGCTGACATGCCCGGATGTCTCACCACTCGCTGCTCGATGACTGCACACACCACCAACGTGTCTGTCGCGTCCATGGCGTAGGACTCTGGCTCCAGTTCCACCTGGCGGATCTCCACGATCACCTACATGCTGTGAGCAGTCGAGCACACACCATTGGATGTATGCTGGCCTTCACAATTATCAAGCAGTGCTCGTTCTCAGTAGTGTGGTAATGTGACGCCTCCTATTGTCGGCGCATAAGGGAGGGTAAGATAATGTCGCGTGGCTATTTCGTACCATCGCGGTGCAGACACGTGTGGCCCTGCCGTGCAGCCGAGTGGTCCGCTTTGCAACCGGTTATGCAAGCTGACCGACTCGATTGCAAAGGCGCTCATCGCGCTTCTGCATCGCGATTACCAAGAATAGATTATGCGTGTCCTCGTTTTCCCGTGTATATAAACCCACCGAATGTTATACAATACACAGTGTCATCTCAACTCTACTGCCTTTGGCACTGCCAACCTAACCCTGGTAAGTCAGCAAAATGTCCTGCTGACATTTGAAGCTCAAAAACGTTTGGGGCATGAAAATGGGTCAAACGCCATGGTCGCAATTACCTTTTAAAAAAAACACCCAAAAGTTTCTTATTTTTTGCCGTCTGGCCTCCCCATTCTTGAACAAAAAATAAATGTCGGGTCCCTAAAAGAAAGATCCTGTCATGACGAATCGAATGGCGTTTTCCCCATCGAAATCGACAGAGCGGTTCTAGAGATCTCGGGGGGGGGGGGGCAGAATCTGCCCCCCCCCCCCCAGCAGGTTAAAGGAAATAGTTCACCTTCAACATTAGTTTTAAACTGAGATAGCAGTTTTGTAGCCCGTGTTGGGAAACCCCTATCTGCAGGTTTTCTTGACTGAAAAGACTTTCCAGCCGAATATATTTGATTTTTTGGCGAAGGAATGCGGTGCTTGCGAAAGAATGTTGTACTGGTTCTAGTCCGGGCAGAGGTTATACCATCAGCCAATCAGCTTGCAGCTGGTGCTAGTAAGCGAACCGCCGGCCGCCGGTTGGCACAACTCCAATGTGAGTCTATCCTTACGCGACTGCTTTCGAATCTGATTGGCTGAACCATTGTATACATTCGCATGATGTCAGGACTCTGACTCAGATAGTATGCATATAGTTTTGATAAACAATACAAATGTACGGCCTTCTGTCCTGAATCGGCGCGATATAAGGCCATTTTTGACAATATAAAAAGAAATTGTATTAATAAATATCAAATCGTGTTCGGTAAAACAATTCCAAAGTGAACTATTTCCTTTAAAGGGAAATAATGACCTTTTGATTTTGTTAGCAACAATTTCTTAGGCTACCGTTATGTTTTTACAATTATTTTATTTAAATTTAAGAATTAAATAAAATTATTCCCAAATTCAAAGTTGTAAGTTTGGAAAAAATACAAAACAAGTACCTTGTGTACTTCCTGAAGGTCATTGGCAAATTCGTCCTTCCCTACCATTGTTAACATCGAGTGCGGCATTTGTGGAGGCTCTGTGACATTTCCGATCAAACTGAGCGCTGCTCGGACACCCGCTAGTAGCGCTTTCGTTCTCCATGGCAACCAGGCGTCAGCCAATCAAAAGCCAGAAAGGGAATACGTTCTGGCTTTTCATTGGCTCACGCCTGGTTGCCATGGAGAACGAAAGCGCTACTAGCGTGCGTTCGAGCAGCGCTCTGATCCGTGAAGCAATCCGTGATGCATGACTCACTATCAGTATAAGTCATGAATAACAACAACATGCAAACTATACCAACTCGAATAAAATAAGAGCGGAATGAATTGAACCCCAGGCAAGCTAGTATTCGCAAAGCACTCGGCACTGCGCCACAATAGCAAAAGGTGAGGGAAATGCATATGGGATACAATATTATTACGTCACAAGTTTCTGAAGTGTCAACTACTATGAAATACAGTGATAAAATACCTTTAATAATGATTAACAAGAAAATTCAAACTTAAAAACAATAATTTGAATAAGTCTTTAATTAGCTTTCAACTCGAAATCAGATATATTTTGCAATGCTACACAAGAATGGCACCAGTGACGTCATTAACAAAGCCTGCTACGGGACTTGGGTATACTAATCAGGAACAACTCGCCAAGTGCGCCGAGATGGTTAAGTGCGCCGAGAAGCATGACAATGACTTTGTAAACAAATCGCCGACGCTAAATAGGTCGCCGTCGATGTGCATCGATGAGCTTCTGATTTAATTGCCAGTTTTGTGTTATTGTTCGTTAGTTTTTTTGGGAAAAATTATTATTTTTCATGATAAAATAAAGCATAGTGTTATATACAGCCACAGGCAAACTATACACAACTCCTAATGTTGAAAACAAATGAATCAATTTTCAAAAATTGAGGGTCGCAACCACTAACTATGCCGCGTTGATGTGCATCGATGAGCTTCCGATTTTATTGCCACTTTTTCCAATCGCTGTTAGTTTTAGAAGATCGCCGGGCATATAATCACAACAAGCAGAACGCACAATATATTTTCCACTCCATTGCGTAAAAAACAATACGGGAAAAGCCCGCAGTTTGATGAGGACCAAAAGTACTTGACAAAAGGTCAGAAATAGTGCAAGTACCGGTCGTTAAAAGTGTGGAACGCTTATCAACTTTAACTTGAAATATCTTTCGGTAGGAAAGTTTTCATGCAAAATGTGATGAATTTACAATATATTTTGATCTCGTCTGGCGCTTTCAATTGCTAACTCCATTTTAGTGGGAAAAGGTCATTATTTCCCTTTAACGTAATTTTGGCCGCCCGCAGGGAATAGAGTTAAGCATCGGTCCGCCAATACCCGATAGTAGAGCTTGGCGTTGACGAATCGCTTTAGCGTTTCTAATTGAGCAAGGATGACGAAACAAGATTCGTTGCGTTGTCCTTCGTCTGTGCCTTCGCCTCATACAGCTCCTGTCAATTTGCCTGGAAACACTTGAGTCGTGACGTCACCATTTTTTTTACAGCGAGCCGGCTTTAGTATGGTGGGCTATGGGAAAATAGGTGGTATTCGGGTCGCAATTTCAAGCATTTCTAAAATAGTTCGTTGAGCAGATGATACATATTTCTTTTGGGCAAAATAGAGTCAAATTCTTCCTCAAGAAATTGTTTTATGGAACGCTGCATGTCTTGCAATAAGGATCATGTTTAGCTTATCTGACGGTAATACGCGTCAAATTTCGCCTACGCAGAGGACGGGCTGGGATTATAATTGATACATTGTTATGCACTGGATGTATATTAAAAATATATGGTATTAAACTTAAAATCTAGTGAGGAAATGGTGACGTAGGAACGTTATAGCTTGTTGTTTTATGACCTTGGTCAGAGGATAGGATCGCATCACCAATCACCATGTGTCTGCTCTGGCGCCATATTCTTCCGGAGCTACCCAAAACCGTTTAGATCCAGCAACTGAATATAACACACCGGCCGCGATCAGCTGATCTCGCCACGTGAAGCGTTACCTTGGCTGCCAAAGTAAAAACGGCCTACGGTAGGCAACAACTTTTGAATACAGCTGTGGTTCCTTCATGCTATTCAGCTGCCAATACCTTGACTTATTAATCAATAACTCCAACTTTGTCACTGTAATGCTGTCCGTCACCGAATTACATTAGCCGGGTCCGGGGCAGACCCGGGGGCCAGTCCGCTCTCCGGGTCCGGGGCAGACCCGGGTCAGCCAGCTCTCTGGGTCCGGGGGAGACGGGGGGGGGGGGGGGGGTGGCAGTCCGCTCAGTGTTTAACCCTATTTGTAACAGGGGGCGGATTCCGCCCCGGATATCTCGAGATCTACCAGTCAGATTTTCAAAAATCGAACAGTATGCTATTCTTCTAACTACGATCTACATTTCTAAAAAAAAAAAAAAAAAAAAATATTGTTTTTATAGGGGGTAACAGGGGGACAACTACAAATGTTCGAGGTATTTGTGATCCAACACAGCTGTCAAGTTTATCAACCGATTTTAACGCAACTAATGGAGATCGATAGATAATTAATTGGAAAAGAATATGTGGCGATGACTTTTGAAAATGCAAAAATCATAGGCGTGTGCAGGTCACTCAATATGGCGGTGAAGTAAATGTGTAATAAAACCATTTTTTGATGTTTTTTTGATAAATCAAACAGTGTGTTAATGTGACATTAGACAAAACAGTTATTAAACATATGTTTTGCCATAGGCGGTACCAGGTCATAGACCATAGGTGCCATAGGCGGTACCAGGTCAGTGAAAATGGGAGGTCAAATAGGAAAAAATAGTAACCGCAGGCAAGTTGCTACCAGCACTATAAATAAGTTACTGATCGTAGATAGTTCTTTTTGCATGTTGTACTTCATCATAGGCGTATCCAGGATTCAAACTGGGGAGGCTCAAGACCTTTTGATAGGTATAGTATCCGCTATTATGATACTAACTTGTCAACAGTGACTATTTCACCTACAACTTCAATTCACATTGCTTACCCCTTTTTAACCTACCTGGACTCGCCTATTATCTTATAATCGTTCTTAGAGTACCCTGTGGGGCATGTTTCATCCGAAAACTGCAGTACGTTATGTCATTTAGGTCGATGCATCTTAGTTTCCTGGCAATAATATGACCCCCTTTTTCCATTCCTGAGCGCGCCTCTGCAAAAAACGACTTGATTTCCTCTCCTGGCCTCATATGTGCATATATCATCTATATTACTAGTTGATAAGCGTCTGTCTGTCTTGTCTGTTTCTCCGGAACGAATTTAACACAGTAAGCGGCAGTTCTACATTGCAGTACCACATTGCTATAAGCACGTGATGTACGTGATTTTAAGGTTTTCAAACGAGTTTACGGATACTACCGAGTGGCAGTGGCGTAGCCAAGGGGGGCCAAAGGGGCCATGCCCCCCCCCCCCCCTGAAGGCCAGGCGGGCCCCTCTGGCGACCGAGCGAGGGCCCCCTGGGGCCGAAGGCCCCAGTGTTTTGGATGGTGTCAGGTGCCCGCAAAACGCCTTATGTCGCATGAAGAACGTCCACGAACAAATCTAACACGAATAAATAACATCATTTAAGAGCTGGTATTTATTTCGAGGGCCCCTCAGGCCTTCCCAGGGCCTCCAATTCCTTTCGAGGGCCCCTCAGACATTTCGAGGGCCCCCTCAGGCATTTCGAGGGCCCCCTCAGGCATTTCGAGGGCCCCTCAGGCATTTCGAGGGCCCCTCAGGCCAGGCACGTAGCCAGGATTTCGTCCAGGGGGTGGGGTGGGGGGGGGGGGGGTGGGGGCGGCGCCTCGAAAGGGCCCCTTCCCGAGCGTTAACCCCCCCCCCCCCAAAAAAAAATGAAAAACTCTACGGATTTCGGCCACTTTATTTTGTGAGGTTCAGCTTTCCAGGGGCCCTCTGATCTGTCCAGGGGCCCTCCAGCCTGCTCAGGGGCCCTTCCGAGCTGGCCAGGGACTGCACTGGCTGCTTTTTCACCCTGCCGACATCCTCAGGGGCCTCTCCGACCTGCCCAGGGGTCCTTCTGTGCTGGCCAGAGGCCCATTCGACGTAATCAGGGGCCATCTGACCTGCTCAGGGACCCTTTCGGTCTGGTCAGGGGCCCCTTTGGCATGCACAGGGGCCCTTTGAACTTCCCAAGGGCCCTCTGGTCTGCCCAGGAGCCCTCCAGCCTTCTAAGGGGCCCTTCCAACCTGGCAAGAGACTGCGCTTTCTGTTTTGTCGCCTTGTCAACATGCTCAGAGGGCCCCTCGACCTGCCCTGGGGCCCCTCCGTGCTGACTAGGAGCCCATTCGGCATGTTCAGGGGCCCTTTTGGTCTGGTCAGGGGCCCCTCTGACATGCACAGGGGCCCTTTTAACTTCCCAGAGGCCCTCTGGTGCTGGTCTGTCCAGGGGCCCTCCAGCCTGTTCAGGGGGTCCTTAAGACCTGGCAAGGGACTGCACTGGCTGCTTTGTCGCCCTGCCGACATGCTCAGGGACCTCTCCGACCTTCCCAGGGATCCCTCTGTGCTGGCTCGGTGCTCACTCGACGTGTTCATGGGCCCTTTGACCCGCTCAGGGGCCCTTTCGGCTTGTCCAGGGACCCTTCTGACATGTACAGAGCTCTGCTGAACGTCCAAGGGCCCTCTGGTCTTTCAGAAAGGGCCCTGGTGCCCCTAAAGAACCTCTGAAATGCTCTAAACTCTTAAAGACCACGCTTCGCGTAGTCCATGAGCGTGGTCTCGTCGGCCCTTTTCGGTGCGCTGCGCGCTGCGCGCCCGAAAAGGGCCCGCCGGGCATCCAGGGCGGGGGGGGGGGGGGGGGGGGTAGCCTCCCCCGCCGCCCCCCCCCCCTTGGCTACGTGCCTGTCTCAGGCCTACCGAGTTAATGTTATCGACTTTTAAGCGTTGGTTACAAAATGATCTGTCCGACCTCCTATTTCCCTAAATATGGCAGCATTTGGTAGCATAGCCAACGAGCTACAATAACAGCGCAAGCCCTCATGTGGATGCGCGTGAAGTTATCGTGACGTTAGGACAAAATGTATTGGGGTCTGGACGTTTGGAAGAAGACGTTTGGGATGGGTGGTGGTGGTGGTGGGGGGGGGGGGGGGGCACGGAAGTTTTTTAGGGGGAATCCCAAAGTCTCACATTTCTGAAAACTCATCAGATTTTGCTTGCTTATGCATTGATAGCTGATTTAAAACAAACTTTCCTTAGATAAAGTTGCTTAGATTTTCTTATCAGGAAATGTGTACATTTTGTGCTGATTTCAGGCGGTTTGATGGGTTTGATGGGATATAAATTTTTACCCCCAAACTCGAACCTTAGATCCGCCAGTGTGTGGGCCCCCAATTGGCTACGAGGGCCCCTCTGATCCCGTTTGCCACCCCCCCCCCCCCCCCCCCCCTGGCCGAAATCCTGGCTACGCCCCTGCCGAGTGGTGTATAATTCGTACATTTCCGACGCATTTGATACGATAGTTACAGACAGTTTTAGTTTGTGCAGTTTTGGGCGAAGGTTTGTGCTGTAACTAACATAGGTGTTAATAATTATTTTACCGTGCAAAAACAGTTTACGGATACCAGTTTTACATCGCTTCACTCCAGTCGAAAGCCAATCAGATCCGGCCACGGATACTAGTGCCACAACCAATGTCAAGCAACCACGGAATCACTGCGAAATGAAGGTCATCGACTTACGGTACGGTATATATCAATGAACATATACGCTAAGCCGGGGTGGAGTTTTCACGGGTTTAACGGGTGTATAACGGGTGCCATAGGTGTTCCACGGGTATAATGGGTGAGTGCCGGCTATAACGGGGTTATCACGTGTTCCACAGGGGCACAACGGGTACTACAGGTGTATATCGGGCACCGTAGGTTTTTGACGGGTACTTCTCGTGTATGACGGGTACAAAAACGTATTATTGGTACGACAGGTGTCACGGGTAGTACGGGTTATCAATCCCTAATTGCCTATCACTGGCTTGCACCACCACTTGACACCGGTAATCGCCCAGCGGAGCGGACGGGTTAGCACTAGTTATAAACTAACCGTCTATTGCGCCGTAATCGCTAGCATATCGTCATCACCATGTCAGTCACCCCCCTTTTCATGTGCCTGAACACGCCCCTGCAACTCAATATGTAATAAATTATGCAAATAATGGAAGGATAAGCCATCCTTTGCATCTTGATAACTACAAATGCCCCTTACATCGCTCTATTGGCTTCCCGCCAAGCATTGGGTACTTCCTGGACCCCCCCCCCCCCCCTTAGAAGCCCCTGAAACCGCCTCTGCCATGCAATTTTTATGATATTTCATTAACATCAACTAATTTGCACTTGTTGCAATCACCGTAAACTGATGTAACTTCTTCATACTTGAGGCAGTTAGGAAGAAAACGTGAAGATCGTATTTCAGTATTATCCCCAAATGTCGCCGCAGAACCTTCCCAAAAACGTGCCCTGGAACCGCCTCTGTTCAGGTTAAGAACGCCAAATTTTGACTTCATATGCGGAATTCAGTTCTAGGAAAAGTCTTCAAATTTCATGGGTCTGGTCTTAGCCGTTTGGGAGATATCTGCGAAAAACATGAGGGGGGGGCGGAATCCGCACCCCCCCCCCCCTGTTACAAATAGGGTTAACGTCCCCTAACGACTGAGGACGATCCGCCCGGAGTCAATAAAGGTCAATAAAGGCCTGCGCCTATCTAAAGCTGGGGGGACATCAGAACTCTGAATGCGATTCTTCTCATAATGTAGACGTCTATCGCCCGTCAAAATCCGAGAAAGTTGAGGCCCATCCCCCGGCTTTCGACGCCAATGTCATACTTCGACAGCGATTATGGCTTCTCAGACCTGACCAGAGCAACGATCGTATTTTAATTTTACACATTTTTTCTTCGTCAGAAATGCTTACGATTTTTGAAGCGGTCTGCAGGAATGTGTAGTGCCGAACAATATTGCTTCCGAAACGCTGTTCCTTACTAAGTATTGCAATGCTCAAAGGAGGCTGAGACGTCATCACGCTGTGACCGAATTAGATATGCGGACTGCGGTAGCAGATAATACTGCGCTCCAGAAAGTAGCGTCAAGGGAAGTTCCCAGGCCCGTTGCGACATTCCCTCCCAATTCAATCTTCCCTTTCAAAATATAATATCACTCACCTTAGAGTAACCTCCCTCAACAGCCGGACAACGATTTCGTCCGCGCTTAATTTGCCCGTTTAAAACCAACACCGTTTAAAACAATATGACCCACACTGACGGGGAGTCCGCCGAGACAGCACCGCTCCAACCTGAACCCGGCGACCACTGTGACCGGCCGTGACCCGCCCCTCTGCCTGACCCGAGAGTGGCCGGTAAACTGCGCCTCGGGGCAAACGCGCGCGCAGCACACTGACCGGACGGGACGCAGGGGCGCGCTCAGCTCCGAGAAAATGGAAGGCAAATGCAAAATGGAATCTGAAGTCGAGGTGACAGTAAATCAGAAAGAAGTTTGTCGTTGCATCCAATAAACAGTCGGTCATTGCAACCATGACATTATAATGGCAGTGTGGTATGTTAAGAACGTGAATGAAGTAGGCAATAAATATTAATAATCCAACGACGGATATGATCCTATATCTCCTGACGAAATGCAACGCTGGATCTTGGGTTCCACTGGATGATTTTTAGCCACAGATCCTGAATTCCATAGGTGCTGAGAAGAAGAAAAAATGATGTGGATTTGTGATCCCACGTGATCTAGGATCTGACAGTATCTTGAATATCACTTTACAATCCTACATGCCTATTTATAGTATTTGTTGATACAATGTAACAACATATATCAGATTCCACCTCCTCCATTTTCGATAACAGGTGATTAATGACGATCTCGGAGCTCAATAATCAATCTGATTAATAAATATCTGAACAAAGTATGGGAGGCGGGTCTGTGACGTCGGTGGATCTGTTCACTCCCACTGGATCCCTAGACAAAATATATAAGCAGATTCACGGACATTGGATCCGGTATCCCGTTATTCATTTTTGAGGTCTAGGCGGCTCAGGCCAGAGCTCTGACCATGTGCACTTGGCTCGGTCCCGCCTCTAACCCATTTGTGACCAATGTTCCAATTTGGGAACAGGGGCGGCGTCACGGGGGGGGGGGGGGACGCGGGGACGCGTCCCCCTTATCTTCAGATAGCGGGGTACAGTACCCCCTATCACAGCAACCTTTCGCTGGAAAAAATGTACTCCGTGTATATAATTTCCTTCATGTGTCGCCAATGTTTTCCATGTTGAATCTCAATCAAATTTGGTGATATTGCATTTCTACAAATATGACGATCCTGAGACCATGAACTACTCTGTCATGCTGAAAATTATGCGTTTTCAATATAACATGTGGATAGTGTGTACAGTGTGTTTTACCGATAATAGTCGCAGTCTAAGGCTGGATGGAAAGTATGGCCCAAACACTCAAATACCTTCATTTTGACCTTTGACCTGACCGCGACCTGGGACCTTATTTGAACAATTTAGCGTATGCTTTAGATGCGTCTCATTAAGAGCTTTCGATTGTCACTTTGCGCGTCTCGCTGCAGTTATTGATTCGGAAGATAACGAGGGGGCAGAATCTCCCCCCCCCCCAGTGTTCGGCTGAATACCCCAGCGGGGCGCGGGTTAATGCAGCACTAATACTAAATGTTTCGAGGCCCTAAAACATTAATATTCAATCATGCTAGGTAAAATTCCAGGCATCAAACATCACTTGGCATTCAGTAGCACTGGCGGTCCGAGAATGGGGGGGGGGGGGATAAAATTTCGCTCCGCTTCAGCAGCGAAAAGTTGTTGACCGGGGGGGGGGGGGGAGGGGGAGGGTGGAGTCGGGTCGTCAGCGCGAAAAATCGTTGAGCGGGGGGTTGTGTCGGGTTCTCAAAGCGAAAGTCACTGACCGGGGGGGGGGGGGGGGGGTGGGGATTCTTCCTAATTATTATCACTTCTTACAGCCAATGCAGGAACACGCGGGGCGGGGGACATCCTTGTATTGAATGCCCGCCATGCTCCTGTGGGTGGGGGGGGGGGGGGGCATTTGCCCCTAATGCCCCCCCCCCACTCCTCTGGATCCGTCAGTGGTAAAACCAGATAAACCCAATTTTACCTCTTCTGTCGCTTTCAAACATTTTGTTGTAGCTGAGTTCATGCTGAGTCTGATCTTGACTAGTTGGAAATGCTAAAAATTGTGAGACCTCTACTCAGGGGCGCAGCCAGGGGGGGGGGCAAGGGGGGTAATTGCCCCCCCCCCCTTACGGGTCACAGGGGGCCCCGCCGAGATTGGCCCAGATACCATTTGCATTAGCTAAATGGCTTTCAAAAAGTCACAGAGGAGCCCTCAAACCAGGGAAGGGTCACTCTGGTACATGTCAAGGGTCCTCAGAGACACTGAAAGGCTTTCGAAGCCAGCCCAGGGGGCCTCTTGGGCATGTCCAGGGGCCCATTGAGCTCACCGATGGGCCCAAAAACTGTCCAGGGGCCTCTCAAGCATGTCCAGGGGCCCCATTGAGCCCACGTAAGGGCGCACAAACATGCCCAGGAACTTTTAGAGCATTCCCTGGGGCCCATTGAGCCCACTCAGGGGCCCCAAAACCGGCCCAGGAGCCTCTAGAGCATGTCCACTTGTCCAGGGGCCAATTGAGCCTAACAAACCTGCCCAGTGGCCTCTCGAGCATGTTCATGGGCCCATTGAGTATGTTCAGGGGCCTCTCGAGCCTGGCCATGGGCCCATTATAGTCTGTGTTGGGGCCTCTTGAACCTGCCCAGGGGCCCGTTATAGTTTTCCCAGAGGCCTGTCGAGTCTGTTCAGGGGCCTCTCGAACCTGCCCAGGGGCCATTAGAGCCTGCCCAGAGGCCTCTCGAGCTTGCCCAGGGGCCCATTGAGTCTGTTCAGGGGCCTCTCGAACCTGACCAGGGGCCTCTCGAGCTTGCCCAGATGCCCATTGAGTCTGTTCAAGGGCCTCTTGAACCTGCCTAGGGGCCATTAGAGTATGTTCAGGGGCCTCTCGAGCTTTCCCAGTGGTCCATTGATCCTGTTCAGGGGCCTATCGAACCTGCCCAGGGGCTATTCAAGTCTGATCAGGGGCCTCTCGGCTTGCCAAGGGGCATTGAGTCTGTGAACGGGGCCCTCGAGCCTGCCCAGGGGTTGCTAGCCGTCGCCTGGAGCGCCTGCTATAGCTGGAGCGCCTGCTAGCCGTGGTCGGCGCAGTCATAATGAGCGGTATGTGCTGTACTCTGACCCACCTGGTGCAATGTTTTCTTGGGTTTAAAAATGGTAATTTGATATGTCTGATGCGTTTTTTGAATTCGGGGGCGGGCGGTGGTAGTATAAAACAATTTTAAAAATTTCCTCTCAGGAGAGTGTGTGCTTCAATATTTGTTAGCCAGGGGCGTCGCCGACGGGAGGGTCGGGGGAGGTCTGGGCAAACTCCCCGCACTTTTAGAAGGTGGGGGAGGGGCGGGGGGTCGACACCCCCACCTTTTGCGGGAAAAATTAGAAAAATTATCGTACAAATTGCCTTTGCAGTGCAGTCAAAAACTGGAAAATTTCGCGCCGCTTCGCGGCATGACATAAGTTTCGCAATTGCTTATACAAATTTGGGAAATGGGAAAAAGAATTTCATTAAGTGTCTGGCAGAGGCTCTCCTTGGTGGGAATTACTGGCCCCAGTGCCCATTCCCTTAATAAAATATTCACTTTTAAGTTTCAAGCAGGCTACATGTTTAGCTAATTTGCCGAGTTCCGAAAAAGGCGACGCGAACGCAAAGACGAGGAGATCGTCACCCGGAAGCTGCTCCAGCGGTGCACAATTTGCTGGACCGAAGAGCTAATAGTGGAAACAGGCCAGGACCATCTCATCAAGCCATCTCACCTCACGGTCTGGTTCCAATATTAACATTTCGTTTTCCAGGACGTAAAATATAAATTTTCACGCCGTTTCGCGGCGTCACATCGGTAGTCATCGTCATAACGAAGCCATAGTCATCATCATCGGTTCGTCGTAACGCTGAATTGAATGAATAACATTTTTAGCTTATTATCCGAGCTACAAGGCCCACCGTCTATATTTCTGGGTTTTATCAGGCAAAACCGTACAAATTTTGCGCCGCTTCGCGGCGCTAACTAACAAGTACATACCTACCTACTATAACATGAAAATACACATAAAAAATGCTGCAAAGCCTTAAATACACGTATCAAAATAGGGGTACATTTTTCGTCATTTCAGCCGCCCCCACACTCAAAAGCCGACCCCACCTGTTGTCAGCTAAGATATGTTTTCTCTCCTGTACGTAACAATGCAAATTAGTAATGCGCTCAGTACAATGCCTACTGAGGGTCCTGGTCCAATCCAGCTCATCAAAAGTAGATGAAGGAAAATTGTTAAAAAGGGGGCCTCACAAAATAAAGTGGCCGAAATCCGTAGAGTTTTTTTCATATCCAGGGGTATTTTTGTGGGGTGGGGGCCTCTCCCAGGGGCTTGCCCCCCTTTCTGAAGGTCTGGCTGCGCCCCTGCCTCTACTCATAGCACCCATAAAATGTACCGGGATAAGTACCTAAGCATGGCACAAAATGGGTGTCAGATTTAAAATTGGTACCTGAAATTACTTGAGTCTGGATATGACCTGAGGCCAGGGGCGCAGCCAGGGGGGGGGGGACAAGGGGGAAATTGCCTCCCCCTTACGGGTCACAGGGGCCCCGCCGAGATTGGCCCAGATATCATTTGCATTAGCTAAATGGCTTTCAAAAAGTCACAGAGGAGCCCTCAAACCAGGCAAGGGTCACTCTGGTTCATGTCAAGGACCTCTGGGACACTGAAGGGCTTTCGAAACCGGCCCAGGGGGCCTCTCGGGCATGTCCAGGGCCCATTGAGCCCACCAATGGGCCCAAAAACCTGTACAGGGGCCTCTCGAGCATGTCCAGGGGCCCCATTGAACCCACTGAAGGGCGCAACAACATGCCCAGGGACCTTTCGAGCATGCCCTGGGGGCTGGGGCCCATTGAGACCACTCAGGGGCCCCAAAACCTGCCCAGGGGCCTCTAGAACATGTCCACTTGTCCAGGGGCCAATTGAGCCCACCCATGGCCCAACAAACCTGCCCAGTGGCCTCTCGATCATGTCCAGGGGCCCATTGAGTATGTTCAGGGACCTCTCGAGCCTGGCCAGGGGCCCATTCTAGTCTGTTTGGGGCCTCTTGAACCTGCCCAGGGGCCATTATAGTTTTCCCAGAGGCCCATCGAGTCTGAACTCAGGGGCATCTCGAACCTGTCCAGGGGCCATTAGAGCCTGCCTAGAGGCCTCTCGAGTTTGCCCAGGGGCCCATTGAGTCTGTTCAGGGGTCTCTCGAACCTGCCCAGGGGCCTCTAGAGCTTGCCCAGGGGCCAATTGAGTCTGTACAAGGGCTTCTTGAACCTGCCTAGGGGCCATTAGTCTGTTCCGGGGCCTCTCGAACCTGCTGCCCAGGGGCTATTAGAGCCTGCTAAGGGGCTTCTCGGCTTGCCAAGGGGCCATTGAGTCTGTTAAGGGCCCTCTCGAGTTTATCCAGAGGGCCATTGAGTCTGTGAACGGGGCCTTCGAGCCTGCCCAGGGGTTGCTAGCAGTCTCCTGGAGCGCCTGCTATAGCTGGAGCGCCTGCTAGCCGTGGTCGGCGCGGTCATCATGAGCGGTAATGTGCTGTACTCTGACCTACCTGGTGCAATGTTTTCTTGGGTTTAAAAATGGTAATTTGATAAGTCGGATGCGTTTTTGAATTCGGGGGGGGGGGGGGTAGTACAAAACAATTTAACAATTTTCCTCTCAGGAGAGTGTGTGAACTGTGCTGCAATATTTGTCAGCCAGGGGCGTCGCCGATGGGAGGGTCGGGGGAGGTCTGGGCAAACTCCCCCCCCCCCCACTTTTAGAAGGCGGGGGAGGGGGCCGACCCCTCCCCCCACCCCCACCTTTTGCGGGAAAAATTAGAAATGTATCGTAAAAAATTGTCTTTGCAGTGTAGTCAAAATCCAGCTATCCTGGTGTCAAAAACTGGAAAATTTCGCGACGCTTCGCGGCATGATACAAGTTTCGCAATTGCGTATACAAATTTGGAAAATGGGAAAAATAATTCCATTACAGAGGCTCTCCTTGGCAGTAATTGCTGGCCCCAGGGCCCATTCTCTCCATAAAATACTAATTTTTAAAGGAAATAGTTCACCTTCAACATTAGTTTTAAACTGAGATAGCTGTTTTGTAGCCCATGTTGGGAAACCCCTATCTGCAAGGTTCCTTGACTGAAAAAGACTCTCCAGCCGAAGATATTTGACTTTTTGGCGAAGGAATTCGGCGCATATATGATATACCGTACCGTCTGAAAGTGCCAGCACTGCCATGGAGCATGCGCAGACCAATAACGCACACCATAACATTAATGATTTACGACCTTCTGTCCTGAATTGGCGCGATGTAGGACCATTTTTGAAAATAAAAAAAGAAACTGTATTCAAAAATATAATAAAATCGTGTTCTGAAAAAATTCCGAAGGTGAACTATTTCCTTTAAAGGGAAATAATGACCTTTTTCCACTAAAATGGAGTTAGCACTTGAAATCGCCAGACGAGATCAAAATATATTGTAAATTCATCACATTTTGCATGAAAACTTTCCTACCGAAAGATATTTCAAGTTAAAGTTGATAAGCGTTCCACACTTTTAACGACCGGTACTTGCACTATTTCTGACCTTTTGTCAAGTACTTTTGGTCCTCATCAAACTGCGGGCTTTTCCCGTATTATTTTTTTACGCAATGGAGTGGAAAATATATTGTGCGTTCTGCTTGTTGTGATTATATGCCCGGCGATCTTCTAAAACTAACAGCGATTGGAAAAAGTGGCAATAAAATCGGAAGCTCATCGATGCACATCAACGCGGCATAGTTAGTGGTTGCGACCCTCAATTTTTGCAATTCGATTCATTTGTTTTCAACATTAGGAGTTGTGTATAGTTTGTCTGTGGCTGTATATAACACTATGCTTTATTTTATCATGAAAAATAAGAATTTTTCCCAAAAAAACTAACGAACAATAACACAAAACTGGCAATTAAATCAGAAGCTCATCGATGCACATCGACGGCGACCTATTTAGCGTCGGCGATTTGTTTACAAAGTCATTGTCATGCTTCTCGGCGCACTTAACCATCTCGGCGCACTTGGCGAGTTGTTCCTGATTAGTATACCCAAGTCCCGTAGCAGGCTTTGTTAATGACGTCATTGGTGCCATTCTTGTGTAGCATTGCAAAATATATCTGATTTCGAGTTGAAAGCTAATTAAAGACTTATTCAAATGATTGTTTAAGTTTGAATTTTCTTGTTAATCATTATTAAAGGTATTTTATCACTGTATTTCATAGTAGTTGACACTTCAGAAACTTGTGACGTAATAATATTGTATCCAATATGCATTTCCCTCACCTTTTGCCATTGTGGCGCAGTGCCGAGTGCTTTAATAATAATAATAATAACGTTTATTTCGCACCAGCGTTGGTACATATCTTTGCAGCGCACCCAATGGGAAGGAGATAGTACACAAGACAGACACAACAAAACACAAGTCATACACTAGCCAAGGTCAATGCCCCTCAGCAACTCATGGTGGTCTTGGTTCCGCTGTGCAACGATCCGATTCAGGTGGGACGCAAAAAGGTTGACAATGTCATTTTTTCCTGCTGCTGGGAGGTTAAGGGCCATTAGGTCATACTCCCGTCTAATATGAAGATGCGTTTTTGCTACGATGCCATTATGGCCTATGACACTTACACACAGGGTTTTTATAATACTATTTTCACTAGAATGAAGCCTCTTGTAAAACAAAAGTTGTCTGCTAGCAACTAGCATAGGACAGGGAAGAAGCTTGAGGGACTTACATAGAACATGATTTCTGGTCCACACTGGCATCTTTACTAATTTCTTGATACATGAGTGATATGCCACACACAGTTCACGGAAGGCCTTCTTATCCCTGAGTGTGTCCCACAGCTCACAGCCATACATGTTCATACAGAAGGCTTTAAAGAGCTTGATCACAATGTCCTTGTTGGCATGGCCAACCCTAGCACAGATCATATTTGCACTATAATACATCAATCGCTTTACCCTGCGAATGTCCCCTCTGTCACTGATATCGGTGGCCAATATGTGACCCAGATATTTAAATTGATTGACCCAGGCCAGCTTGTGACCATTCAAAGAGATAACTGGGGTCTGTGAACTAGTCAGATGTGAGGATACATGTGGTCGTTGAGGATTGAATAGCATACAGACAGTCTTTTTTACATTGAATTTGATATCCCTTGACAAAGCAAATGTTTCACACGTATTAACTAGCTCTTTCAGACCTGAATTGCGAATACTAGCTTTGCGAATACTAGCTTGCCTGGGGTTCAATTCATTCCGCTCTTATTTTATTCGAGTTGGTATAGTTTGCATGTTGTTGTTATTCATGACTTATACTGATAGTCAGTCATGCATCACGGATGCTTCACGGATTGCTTCACGGATCAGAGCGCTGCTCGAACGCACGCTAGTAGCGCTTTCGTTTTCCATGGCAACCAGGCGTGAGCCAATGAAAAGCCAGAACGTATTCCCTTTCTGGCTTTTGATTGGCTGACGCCTGTTTGCCATGGAGAACGAAAGCGCTACTAGCGGGTGTCCGAGCAGCGCTCAGTTTGATCGGAAATGTCACAGAGGCTCCACAAATGCCGCACTCGATGTTAACAATGGTAGGGAAGGACGAATTTGTCAATGACCTTCATGATGTACACAAGGTACTTGTTTTGTATTTCTTCCAAACTTACAACTTTGAATTTGGGAATAATTTTATTTAATTCTTAAATTTAAATAAAATAATTTTAAAAATATAACGGGAGCCTAAGAAATTGTTGCTAACAAAATCAAAAGGTCATTATTTCCCTTTAAAGGAAATAGTTCACCTTCAACATGGGATTTTGAACTGAAATAGCAGTTTTGTAGCCCGTGTTGAGAAATCCTTATGTGCAACTTTTCTTGGCTGAAAAGACTCTCCAGCCGAAGATATTTGACTTTTTGGCGAAGGAATGCGGCGCATATATGATATACCGTACCGTCTGAGAGTGCCAGCACTGGTCTGAGCATGCGCAGACCAATAACGCACACCATAACATTAATAATTTACGACCTTCTGGCCTGAATTGGCGCGATGTAGGACCATTTTTTAAAAGAAAAAAAGAAACTGTATTAAAAAATATAATAAAATCGTGTTCTGAAAATTTTCCGAAGGTGAACTATTTCCTTTAAAGGAAATAGTTCACCTTCAACATGGGGTTTTGAACTGAAATAGCAGTTTTGTAGCCCGTGTTGAGATATCCTTATCTGCAACTTTGCTTGGATGAAAAGACTCTCCAGCCGAAGATATTTGACTTTTTGGCGAAGGAATGCGGCGCATATATGATATACCGTACCGTCTGAGAGTGCCAGCACTGCCATTGAGCATGCGCAGACCAATAACGCACACCATAAACTTAATAATTTACGACCTTCTGTCCTGAATTGGCGCGATGTAGGACCATTTTTAAAAATAAAAAAAGAAACTGTATTACAAAATATAATAAAATAGTGCTCTGAAAAAACTTCCAAAGGTGAACTATTTCCTTTTTCCTTTAAGTGTCAAGCAGGCTACATGTTTAGCTAGTTTGCCGATATCCGAAAAAAGCGACGCAAACGCAAAGACGAGGAGATCGGGACCGGGAAGCTGCTCCAGCGGTGCACAATTTGCTGGACCGAAGAGCTAATAGTGGAAACAGACCAGGACCATCTTCCCAAGCCATCTCACCTCACGGTCTGGTTCCAATATTAACATTTCGTTTTCCAGGACCTAAAATTAAAAAATTTACGCCGCTTCCCGGCGTCACATCGTTAGTCAAGGGCGCCGCCACCTTCCGAAAGTTGGGGGGAGGGGGGATGAAGGCATTCTGAAGTCGATTCTTTCCATGCAACGCCCATAGGCGTAATGTTAAAATCCGAAAATGTTGGGGGGACACGTCCCCCTCCGCCCCCCCCCCCCCTGTGGCGGAGCCCCTGTCGGTAGTCATCGTCATAACGAAGCCACAGTCATCGTCATCGGTTCGTCGTAACGCTGAATTGAATGAATAGCATTTTTAGTTTATTATCCGAGCTACAAGGCCAACCGCCTATATTTCTGGGTTTTATCAGGCAAACAAGTACATACCTAGTACCTACTATAACATGAAAATCCTCATAACAAATGCTGCAAAGGCTTAGATACACGTAAACAAATGGGGGTAAATTTTTTCGTCATTTCAGCCGCTCCCCACACTCAAAAGCCGACTCCCACCTGTGGTCAGCTAAGATGTTTTCTGTCCTGTACGTAACAATAACAATTAGTAATGCGCTCAGTACAATGTCTACTGAGGGTCTTGGTCCAATCCAGCTCATCAAAAGTAGACGAAGACAAATTGTTAAAAAGGGGGCCTCACAAAATAAAGTGGCCGAATTATCCGTAGAGTTGTTCATATCCAGGGGTATTTGTTCGGGTGGGGGCCTCTCCCAGGGGCTTGCACCCCCCCCCCCCCTTCTGAAAGTCTGGCTGCGCCCCTGCCTGAGGCCAAAGTAGCCATCCCAAGCTATAGTAATTTCAAATAACATTGACAATGACAAATATTAACTTTACCTACACATTCACAAAGCGTTTATTTTAATTCGCTACATGTTTACAGGGAAAAGGCAAGGTACTTTAATAGAAATTTGGGAAAAGGAAAACAACGATACCCATGCTCCAGTCACAATTCCTCAAACCAACACTGTTCAATTTCAACTATTGCGCTATTGCTAGCTGAAATCTTGCAATTTGATTGGTGGAACGCTCTGCCGCCAGTGACGTCATAACGTTTTGTGAGCACCGACGAGGCGACCTATATGGCGCTCAAGCGGCGTCACCCCTGGTATTATATTGTTCTATAAAGTATGTTATAAATTTTCAAGATATGCCCAGAATGAGATGTGTAATATGTGGTGCTGTAAATGAAAGTACTTCGGTGTTCAGGTGAGTGAGATACAATCTTACCCAGTACCTTTGTTTCATTTTGCGCCTTGCGGTGCTTTAGTTATTTCAATAAACGAGTAGGTGTCCAAAAATATTGTTATATCTATATAAGTATCCAAGTGCCTTTGTATAATTTGCTGTTATTTTATATATTATACAAGAATATTATGAGCCATACATAATGAAGCTCATTTCTCATAGATGAAAATGAATGACGAGAAAAAGATGCAGGGAGGAAATCCGATAATACTACCAAGCAACGCACATTCCAAATGTATTGGTTGGTAACACCCCAAAAAGTCTAGAGGTATTGGTAGTGCAGAGCTGCCATATATTCCACAGCGATCAGTCTCTAAAACATAATAGAACCTGATCTAACCTTTACAGCAGTAACGGTCATGGGGACCCACTTTTAGAACGCTCTGCTCTGGTCGCTCACTGCACTGTGAAAAAATGGTGGGCTTTTGTTGCCTCCCCCTCCCTCCCTCCCCAGGTTGTCATCAGTGAGCATTGAGCAACGTCAAACGTCACATCTACACCACTCCCTGTGACTGTAATTGCAGTGAAGTTAAGGTCAGGTTCAATTATGTTCTAGAGACATTTCAGCTGTGGCAGATCAGTTGCTGGCACTAGGTCCAAATGATTAATTTTTTGATGCATCAATTTTGTTATGCAAAGTGGACGGAGCTCGTCATAGGCTTAAGTAAGTATCACAAAATTACTTAAGTATCACAAAATTAATGCAATTTTAAACATATTTCACTAAAACCACCTAGTTGTGCCAGAAAATGGCCAGTCATATAAATAAATGACACTATTTGACACTAAAATGTTCACTCTGTCCCTACCAGTCATGTTTTAAACTGTTTGTGTCATGTTTTTGCCATATGTTTTAGATATGGCAGCTCATGTGATGCCTGTACTGCCAAGACTTTTGACCCCTAGAGACTTTTGGGGTTTGTTACAAACCAATAAATTTGGGAGGTGTGTTGCTGAAGTATTACTGAGATTCCTGTACATAATTTTCCTTCTCACAATTTGCATTTGCCTCACTAACATCTGCAACTTGTCCGATTTTGTTTGTATGCATTGATAGGTGTTTTTCTATTAAAAAAATTGTATTATTTACTCTACATTAAAAAGTAAAAGTTTTATAAACATTAAATTACCTTGCATTATTGTTTTAATAGTTATCAACATTTATGTAAAATAATGCCTTATCTTCTCCAGGTTTCCTATTGACAAAGTAGAACAGCAGCGATGGAAGACCCTGGTAGGGGCAACAGTGATCACTGCCACTTCGGGTGTGTGCCTGCTCCACTTCCGAGGGGAGGATATATCTGTGACCAAGAAACGAGCAAGGCTGCTTAAAGGTGCATTCCCTTCGCTACAGGTAAATCAGAATGTAGCCTTTCCTGTTGTTGTATGTGCATTATTGTAGTTACATATCTAAAGCATTGTGGGTATTATTTAATCCATTCCACGGTGTACACACCAATGAAAAGGATGCTTTGTGATTATCTTATTCATTTCATACTCTATTTTGCATCACATCCATTGACAAGTTTAATGGAACAACTATGTTTGGTTGGTGCAAACAAAACCAGCATTTGGGTTGTTCATTCTATGTTTTGGTCGGCATCGCAAGCACTAAATGATATGCCATGCTATCTGTGAATAGTGTCATGAATGTAATGCTGATTATTTTATTTTCCTAGCTTGGACACCATTCAGCTGCAGACCAAGTCGGTGATGGAGAGCTCGCGTATCAGCCCTGTCTGCCCAGCACGAGCACACCTATAGCTGTATTCCGGTATGCAAATATTACTCATCATATTGCATCCCAAAATTAGTGATTAAAATGAGTATTGCATTGTATTTCCCCCATTTTATCAACTAGAGGTCCGCCAGCTATGCGTAGTTGGTGGAGATCCAAAATCGGAGCCCGTCCACGTGCGCACGTGCCGACTGACTTCGATTGCGACTCATGCGGACCGCCCCAAACTCGTACATTTGCCTGCTCACAAAATTTCAGATCTATTGATCCAGCAGTTTCCGAGACCTGAGTGCGGCAGTCGCACGTGCGCACGTGCGAACAGACACATGGTTTATTGCGTGCGATGTTGCTAGTACCCATGCATGAAACCCTACAGAAAATTGCAAGTCAATCTAGCTGATACTTTGGGAGATATTGACCACCCAATGTGAGGGCTCCAATTTACACCCTTGTTGCACCTGCCACGTGCTCGAGCGCTTATCGGTGGGATGGAAGCCATGGGGTGCCAAATGGTGAAAGTTGGTTCCATTTCTCATTCACGCACCGCTTTTGCTACCCTAGCAATGTTCTCGAAAGCGAAGCTCCTAACCGCAGGTCCCATGAGGGTACTATTGTATACCCCTTCTGCCCTTGTCACGCGCTCACGCGCATATCGGCTGGTTGGGAGCCACAAAGGTGACACATGGTGGAGGTCGGATTCATTTTCCATCCGCACACCGGTTTTGATACCAGTAGCTCGAACCATTCTCGGTCACGAATCTCCCAGGCGGAGGTCCTCCAAAATTGTTTCAATGCCCCGTGCTGGCGTCTTATGCACCCCGCACCGTCGCCATCACAAAAGCACGTAATCTTCTAAAGCGTCTATCTTTTCACGAAGTTTGATACACCGGCGTCGCATCGTGTGACCTGCAGACCCAAGCAATCCCGATTTCGGAGGTGCCACGTGCGCACGTTTTCACACGGGCCACGTGCGCTCTGCACCCCTGGAAAGTACAAAAGCACGTAGGCCACTGGCGGATCTACACATCCCGAAAATTTGGTGCAAGTGCCGCGCCCGGTTTTCCCGCTAGCCGCCAGAAACCTTGTACAGACAGACAGACGGAAATGAAAAAGCTAGCTGCCAACTTAAATCCCCAAGAATAAATCTACGGAATGCCGAAGAAAACTCAAATGCTAAAGCATGTGACTTTTCTTACAGGCATTCCTACGATTTTGGAATAGAGGTCCGCCAGCTATGCGTAGTTGGTGGCGATCCAAAATCGGAGCCCGTCCACGTGCGCACGTGCCGACTGACTTTGATCCGACTCATGCGGACCGCCCCAAACTCATGCATTTGTCTGCTCACAACATTTCAGATCTATTGATCCAGCAATTTCCGAGACCTGAGTGCGGCAGTCGCACGTGCGCACGTGCGAACAGACACATGGTGTATTGCGTGCGATGTTGCTAGTACCCATGCATGAAACCCTACAGAAATTTGCAAGTCAATCTAGCGGATACTTTGGGAGATATTGACCACGACATGTGAGGGTACCAATTTACCCCCCCCCCTTTGAATTTGTCACGTGCTCGCGCGCTTATCGGTGGGATAGACGCCATGGGGTGCTAAATAGTGAAGACCGGTTCCATTTCCTATCCACACACCGGTCTTGCTACCCATAGCCCGCAACGTTCTCGAATACGAAGCTCGTAACCGCAGGTCTCCATAAGGGTACCATTTGTTTGGTGGCATATGTGCGTTTCTTTGGTGGCATATGTACTCTGATTGCACCTGAAAAGGATATTGAGCAGTATGTCAAATTGGTAGGTACATATGATTATCTTATATATAGATCTTATATAAATAGGGATGTCCTACACTAAAGACAGAAGATGAAAGAGTGTGTTCTGTTTTTCTTGTCACTCTCTACAATATCCTAAATGTCATCATCATGGCACCACTACTGATGTGCTGCATGTGGGTGCAGAGCTTAAATTGTGTGATGAACCAAGCGGATACTGAATCTATTGATACTGCTGAAAAACTGTTTGAAAATTGATAATGAATGCAGCTGTGGTGAACACATTTTTTGGTTTTGAAATTGGAAACCAGTGTGTGGATGGATGGACTATAGCAATGAGTTTCGATGTTTCACGACGAATAACATTTCTTCGAAAAATAGCAACGTTTTGCATTCGATTCGGGGTATTGGGAGTATTGTATGATGTATCACAATCATTTTCATTCGAAAAACAAAGCAAAACATTCACTATATCTTCATAGGTTCATAAAACATTTGTTCTTCTTAGGTTTATCATTATAGTGGTACAAAACCCACCCGCTACCGCGGTACGCCAGGTACACCAGGTACGCCGACGACTGAAATTGTTTATGTTATAAAATTGTTTATGGTTTTCTGCGCAATGGATGTTGACAAGAAAAATGTGCCATACATTTGGCAGCACAAAGGATTTCCCTGTTATTATAACAAAAATCATATGACGTCACCAACCCAACTTTCCGCTTAAAACTAAATGTTAAATATCTTCCAAGATAAGCAATATATTCGGAAAAAAGTGCACGAACATGGTCAACTGACCTCGCCTGACATGTAGACATACACATACAATTAAAGGGAATAGTGAACATTTAACATTAGTTTTTTTTTAACCAGGGGGGGGGGGGGGGGGCTATGGGGGCTAAAGCCCCCCCCCCCGCCCCGTCGCGGCTCAGAGGGGCCCATCGTGGACTCAGAAAGGGCCCATTTCAGACTTGATAAAACCAATTTTAGCCTCAGAAAGCGAGCATCTCATGTCCAGAAAAGGCCCATCTAAGCTCTCAGGCCCGGGAAGGGCCCATCTTAAGTCCGGAGAGGGCCCATCTTGGGCTCAGAAAGGGCCCATATCATGCCTGGAAAGGGCCCATCTTAGGCTCTGAATGGGTCCATCTTAGGCTCAGAATGTGCCCATCTCAGATTTTGAAAGGGCCCATCGTGAACTCGGAAAAGGCCCATCTCAGGTTTGGAAAGGGCCCATCTTAGGCTCAGAAAGGGCCCATCTCAGGTCTGGAAAGAGCCCATTTAGGCTCTGAATGGGCTCACCTTAGACTCAGAATGGGCCCATCTTAGGCTCTGAATTGGCCCATCTCAGGTTTTGAAAGGGCCCATCTTGAACTCAGAAAGGGCCCATCTCAGGTCTGGAAAGGGTCCATTTTAGGCTTTGCAAGTGAGCAGCCCGCATCTCAGGTCCGGAAAAGGCAATATCTGCTCTTAGGCCCGGGAAGGGCCCATCTCAGATCCGGAGAGGGGCCCATCTTAGACTCAGAAAGGGCTCAGGTCTGGAAAGGGCCCAGCTTAGGCTCAGAATGGGCCGGTCTCAGGTTTTGAAAGGGCCCATCGTTAATTCAGAAAGGGTCCGTCTCAGGTCCGAAAAGGGCCCAAAGGGCTTTGAAAGTGAGGAGCATGCATCTCGGGTCCGGAAAAGGCCCATCTATGCTCTTAGGCCCGGGAAGGGCCCATCTCAGATCCGGAGAGGGGCCCATCTTAGGCTCAGAAAGGGCCCATCTCAGGTCTGGAAAGGGCCCAGCTTAGGCTCAGAATGGGCCGGTCTCAGGTTTTGAAAGGCCCCATCGTGATTCAGAAAGGGCCCGTTTCAGGTCTGAAAAGGGCCCATTTTAGGCTTTGCAAGTGAGCAGCCTGCATCTCAGGTCCGGAAAAGGCCCATATCTGCTCTTAGGCCCGGGAAGGGCCCATCTCAGATCCGGAGAAGGGCCCATCTCAGATCCGAAGGGCCCATCTTAGGCTCAGAAAGGGCCCATCTCAGGTCTGGAAAGGGCCCATCTTAGGCTGTGAATAGGCCCGTCTTAAGCTCAGAATGGGCCCATCTCAGGTTTTGAAAGGGCCCATCGTAAACTCAGAAAGGGCCCGTCTCAGGTCTGGAGAGGGTCCATTTTAGGCTTTGAAAGTGAGCATCTCAGTTCCGGAAAAGACCCATGTTTGCTCTTAGGCCAGATAGGGCCCATCTCAGGTCCAAAGAAAGCCTGTATAATTTGGCCCTGAAAGGATAAAAAAAGGTCTGGAGAGGACTGGGAAGGGCCCATCTTTGAACTGGAGAAGGACCGTTTCGGTAAATTCGGCCCAGAAAGGCCCCATTGCTGGTTAAATGGAATAGTTCACCTTGGGAAAAGTATGTGGAATGATGGAAAAGAGTGTCCTGATTACGGTTCTGGCATTCGTTTTTGCGAAAAAGTACTAATTTGTCATAATTTGACAAATATTGAGATTAATACAAATGACGTCACAATAATCTTGCGTCACCAAAGCGAGTTGTGACGTCATACCGACAAAAGTATATCCTTGAATCACAACATGTAAGCAACACCAACAACCTCGTTCGCTGGGTCGCGACTCGCGTGTATATTGGTCGTGATTGGAAATGTGTGAATGTGTACACTATGGCCTTGTATGAGTAGATTTGGAGTGGCGTTGCGTGAACACATACCCATAATGTTCATGTGCATAAATAAATGTGATATACCTGTTTTATAAATGTGATATACAAATGTGTTTAAATGTGTGTTCATCAGTGTGTGGTGGATATAAATAAATGTGTGGATGTGCAGTTAATATTGCAGCTACCGGTACGAGCCACCCATCAAAAGGTGTACCTTTTCAAGACGAGTGTCGACATTGTTTTCAATTGGAAATCCAATGAAAATTGGCAAAGTTATAGCCAATAATATTTTGAGCTAAGCGTCTTCACCGTAAACGAAAAACAAACTTTGTCAAAATTTAATCGATATATTGCATAAACGCCGACCAGCCACTAATCAACAAATGCGTCTTATTACGAAGCATCTATTGGTAATTTTCAATTGGAAATCAGTTCACAATTGACAGGTAATTACTTAACCCTATTTGTAACAGGGGGGGGGGGGGGGCGGATTCCGCCCCCCCCCCCCTCATGTTTTTCGCAGATATCTCCAGAACGGCTGGGAGCAGGCCCATTACATTTTGGGACTCTTCTTAGAATTGAATACCGCATTTGGAGTTAAAATTTTGAGTTCTTAACCTGAACAGAGGCGGTTCCAGGGCACAGTTTTGGGTGGGTTCGGAGGCGACATTTGGCGATAATACGGAAATGCGATCTTCACGGTTTCTTCCTAACTTCCTCAAGTATGAATGAGTTACATCGGTTTACGGTGATTGCAACAAGTGCAAATTAGTTGATGTTATTGAAATATCATACAAATTGCATGGCAGAGGCGGTTTCAGGGGCTTGAAAAAGGGGGGGGGGGTTCCAGGAAGTATTCAATGCTTGGCGGGAAGCCAATAGAGCGATGTAAGGGACATTTATAGCTATCAAGATGTAAAAGATAGCTTCTGCTTCCATTATTTGCATAATTTATTACATATAAAGTTTCAGGGGCGTGTTCAGGCACATGAAAAGGGGGGTGACTGACATGGTGATGACGATATGCCAGCGATAACGGCGCAAGAGACGTTTAGCTTATAATGATATATGCACATATGAGGCCAGAAAAGGGAATAAAGTCATTTCTTTGCAGAGGCACGCTCAGGAATGGAAAAAGGGGGTCATATTATTGCAAGGAAACTAAGAGGCATGGGCGTACAATGACATAACATACTGCAGTTTTCGGATGAAACACGCACCACAGGCTACTCTACGAACGATTACAAGATAATAGGCGAGTCCAGGTAGGGTAAAAGGGGGGGGGGGGGGTAAGCAATGTTAATTGAAGTTGTAAGTGAAATAGTTACTGTTGACTAGTTAGTATCATAATAGCGGATAATATACTTATCAAAAGGTCTTGCGCCGCCCCAGTTTGGATCCTGGATACGCCTATGATGAAGTAAAACATGCAAAAAGGAACTATCTACGATCAGTAACATATTTATAGCGCTGGGTAGCAACTTGTCTGTGGTTAATATTTTTTTCCCAATTTGACCTCCCTTTTTCACTAACCTGGTACCGCCTATGGCAAAAAATATGATTTATAACTGTTTTTTCTAATGTCACAATCACATACCATTTCATTTATCGAAAAAGCAACATCACAAAATGGTTTTATTACGCATTTATTTCACCCCTATATTGAGTGACCTGCACACGCCTATGATTTTTGAATTTTCCAACTTCACCGTTATATATCAATTTCCAATTAAATCTCTATCGATTCATATTGGTTGTGTTAAAATCGGTCGATAAACATGAAAGCTATGTTGGATAAAAAAATACCACTAAAATTTGTCGTTTTTGCCCCCCTATCCAAAATTTAGATTTGTTTAATATTTATAAATGTAGATTGTGTTGAGGGAAACCGAACACCGTTTCATTTTTGAAAATCGGACGGATAGATCTCGAGATCTCCGAGGGGGGGGGGCGGAATCCCCCCCTGTTACAAATAGGGGTAGCCAGGAGCCTGTTACAAATAGGGTTAAAGGGAAATAATGACCTTTTGATTTTGTTAGCAACAATTTCTTAGGCTACCGTTATGATTTTAAAATTATTTTATTTAAATTTAAGAATTAAATAAAATTATTCCCAAATTCGAAGTTGTAAGTTTGGAAAAAATACAAAACAAGTACCTTGTGTACTTCATGAAGGTCATTGACAAATTCGTCCTTCCCTACCATTGTTTACATCGAGTGCGGCATTTTTGGAGGCTCTGTGACGTTTCCGATCAAACTGAGCGCTGCTCGGACACACGCTAGTAGCGCTTTCGTTCTCCATGGCAACCAGGCATCAGCCAATCAAAAGCCAGAAAGGGAATACGTTCTGGCTTTTCATTGGCTCACGCCTGGTTGCCATGGAGAACGAAAGCGCTACTAGCGTGCGTTCGAGCAGCGCTCTGATCCGTGAAGCAATCCGTGAAGCATCCGTGATGCATGACTGACTATCAGTATAAGTCATGAATAACAACAACATGCAAACTATACCAACTCGAATAAAATAAGGGCGGAATGAATTGAACCCCAGGCAAGCTAGTATGCGCAATGCACTCGGCACTGCGCCACAATAGTAACTGCGCCACAATAGCAAAAGGTGAGGGAAATGCATATTGGATACAATATTATTACGTCATAAGTTTCTGAAGTGTCAACTACTATGAAATGCAGTGATAACATACCTTTAAAAATGATTAACAAGAAAATTCAAACTTAAAAACAATAATTTGAATAAGTCTTTAATTAGCTTTCAACTCAAAATCAGATATATTTTGCAATGCTACACAAGAATGGCACCAGTGACGTCATTAACAAAGCCTGCTACGGGACTTTGGTATACTAATCAGGAACAACTCGCCACAATGGTTAAGTGCGCCGAGAAGCATGACAATGACTTTGTAAACAAATCGCCGACGCTAAATAGGTCGCCGTCGATGAGCTTCCGATGTAATTGCCAGTTTTGTGTTATTGTTTGTTAGTTTTTTTGGGAAAAATTATTATTTTTCATGATAATATAAAGCATAGTGTTATATACAGCCACAGACAAATTATACAATACTCCTAATGTTGAAAACAAATGAATCGATTTGCAAAAATTGAGGGTCGCAACCACTAACTATGCCGCCGTTGATGTGCATCGATGAGCTTCCGATTTTATTGCCACTTTTTCCAATCGCTGTTGGTTTTAGAAGATCGCCGGGCATATAATCACAACAAGCAGAACGCAAAATATATTTTCCACTCCATTGCGTCAAAAAACAATACGGGAAAGGGCCGCAGTTTGATGAGGACCAAAAGTACTTGCAAGTACCGGTCGTTAAAAGTGTGGAACGCTTATCAACTTTAACTTGAAATATCTTTCGGTAGGCAAGTTTTCATGCAAAATGTGATGAATTTACAATATATTTTGGTCTCGTCTGGCGATTTCAAGTGCTAACTCCATTTTTGTGGAAAAAGGTCATTATTTCCCTTTAAAACTGTAACCACATGCAGAATGTATCCCTAATGTATCGCAGTTACGGGTGCATGTGCTTCTATTGCGGAGAATATTGTAGCTACCGGTACGAGCCACCCACCAAAAGGTGTGCCTTTTCAAGACGAGTGTCGGTATTACTTTCAATTGGAAATCCAATGAAAATTTACAAAGTTATGGCCAATAATATGTATAGCTCATCACAAACCTTCCGCAAGACAGCGTAATGCAAGCACAAACATTTGCACAATTTAAACGATATATTGCAGGTACCGTGACCAACTACCCATAAAAAAATGCGTATTTTCACGAAGCATCTTTTGGTAATTTTCAATTGGAAATCGGTTCAAAATTAACCAAGTTATTTACTCAAAACCTGAAGTCACATGTATAATAGGGGCATACATTCTGGATGTGCTTCTACTGCAGCGAACATTGCAGTTACAGGTACGAACCACCCATTAAAATATATGCATTTTCAAGACGTGTGTCGGCATTATTTTTAATTGGAAATCCAATGGAAATTGACAAAGTTAGAGCCAATAATATGTATAGCTTATGAACACATCAGGGGGTGACGCCACTTGAGCGAGCGCCGTATAGGCCACCTCGTCTGAGCCAAAAATACTTGGATGTGATGTGACTGGCGGCAGAGCGCGCAGCGCACAGCCGGCGCTGGCGACGTCCGTGACACAGCTGCCGCCAGCACACAGCTGCCCCCCTGTTGCCGCCAGCAGGCCCGGGAACAGGGGGGGGGGGGCAGAGAGTGCTCTTTCCCCACCCCTCAATTCAGGACGGCCCCCCTCCAACTTTGGCTAGGCTCAGCTTAATGTTGCGTAAAAGAAGGCTCGTATGAGACACTGCAAATATAAGGTTTTCTTCACAAAATTCGTAATTTGCAAGACAGCTTTTCTCGACCTCTGCCTGTCTCGACCGCGGATTTTACCATGTTCGAGCGGGCCTATTTTAACATGGACTCTCGGTTGGCAGAAAACAGCCCCTGTCATGAGAGGACCCTCGGGACGGCCCCGGCATCAGCAGTGGCGCACGCAGGAGGGTCAAAGGGGTCAGCTGACCCCCCCGAAATTTCTGAGGGGGCCCGCATCAAAAGGACCCGTATTCTGGCAGGGGCCCAGTCTTGGTAAGGCCTGATCGAAGCAGAGGTCTGGTGCTGGCAAATGCGTAATATGGGGCCCGGTCAGGACGAGGGCCCGGTCCTTGCATATTCTTTATGCGGGCCCGTTTCTGGTAGGGGCCCGCTTTTGGTCAGGCCCGATCGCGGCAGGGGCCCGGTGCTGGCAAAGGCGTGGCATGGGGCCCGGTCAGGACAAGGGCCCGGTCACAACAGGGCCCGGTCCTTGCATATTTTTTGATACGGGCCCCTTTCTGGTAGGGGCCCGGTCTTGGTCAGGTTCGATCGAGGCAGGGGCCCGGTGCTGGAAAAGGCGTGATATGGGGCCCGGTCAGGACGAGGGCCCGGACACAACAGGGCCCGCTCCTTGCAAATTATTTGATACGGACCCTTCCTGATATGGGCCCGTTCCTGGTAGGGGCCCCATCAAGACAGGACCCGGTGCTGGCAGAGGCGTGATATGGGGCCCGGTCAGGTCGAGGGCCCGGTCACAACAGGGCCCGGTCCTTGCAAATTATGAATACGGGCCCGTTCCTGGTAGGGGCCCGGTCTTGGTCAGGCCCGATCGAGGCAGGGGCCCGGTGCTAGCAAAGGCGTGATATGGGGGCCGGTCAAGACGAGAGCCCGGTCACAACAGGGTCCGGTCCTGGCAGATTTTTGATACGGGCCCGTTTCTGGTAGGGGCCCGGTTTGGTCAGGCCCGTTCGAGGCAGGGGCCCGGTGCTAGCAAAGGCGTGATATGGGGCCCGGCCAGGACGAGGGGCCCGTCGGCCGTCACAACAGGGCCCGGTCCTTGCAAATTATTGATACGGTCACGTTCTGGTGACACGGGCTCGTTCCTGGTAGGGGCCCGGTTTGATCAGGCCTGATCGAGGCAGGGGCCCGGTGCTAGCGAAGACGTGATATGGGGACCGGTTAAAACCAAGGTCCGGTCACAACAGGGCCCGGTCCTTGTATATTCTTGATACGGGCCCGTTTCTGGTAGGGGTCCAGTCTTGGTCAGGTCCGATCGAGGCAGGGGCCCGGTGCTGGCAAAGGCGTGATATGGGGGTCTGGTCAGGACGAAGGCCCGATCACAACAGGGCCCAGTCCTTGCAAATTATTGATACGGGCCCGTTACTGGTAGGGGCCCGATCTAGTGAAAACGGTGCTGGCAGAGGCGTGATATGGGGACCGGTCAGGTCTAGCATCTGCCCAAAACTAGTGGCTAGAGCAAACATGAACTAAATTTATCCCTTTACAACTGATAAATATACGTTTTTCCCCTAGGGTTACATTGAAAAGGTCACGATTTTATAACTTGACCTTAGGTCACCGATATAGGAAATCCGAGATATTGTAGTCCCTAATGACTTCATGACGTGCCATGAGTTTCATGTCGCTCGATTAACCACTGTGCCGGTGGTGCTACCTAGAAGTTGTTTGGTGGTCATGTCATTTGACCTGACCTGACCTGGCCGGGACCCAATTTTTGCCCAAACGTGGCTTAGCTATTCATTTCAAGTTGCTGAAAGTTTCAAGTCGGTATCTCTATGCGTTTTCTGATTATGGCGGAAAAACTAAGGGGGTAGGGCAAAAAAATGACCCCCCCCCCCCCCCAGGGTTAAAGGAAATAGTTCACCTTCGGAAATTTTTCAGAACACGATTTTATTATATTTTTTAATACAGTTTCTTTTTTTCTTTTCAAAAATGGTCCTACATCGCGCCAATTCAGGACAAAAGGTCGTAAATTATTAATGTTATGGTGTGCGTTATTGGTCTGCGCATGCTCAGACCAGTGCTGGCACTCTCAGACGGTACGGTATATCATATATGCGCCGCATTCCTTCGCCAAAAAGTCAAGTATCTTCGGCTGGAGAGTCTTCAGCCAAGAAAAGTTGCAGATAAGGATTTCTCAACACGGGCTACAAAACTGCTATTTCAGTTCAAAATCCCATGTTGAAGGTGAACTATTTCCTTTAATTCCTATTCCGTTCGCGAACGTAGCCTAGCGTAGTTTATATGGCACTTTGACGTCCAATGGCTGGGACTTTTTAACCTGTAGAGAACATGAATCTGGGAGGTTAGAAAGGAAAAAAGCGTCATAATTTGGCCCAATTTCTAAAATTGCCTCAATTTCCGAATAAATAATTAATTCATGCCTAGAGAATATAAAGTCCCGTGTAAACGCAGTTTCTATCTACACTACAATTTGCGCATAAGCATCTCAAACATCTGTGGGCGAAGCCAAATAATATTGTAACGCTCAACTTCACTGATGAAATAAAATGCTTCGCTGTTTGGCACATGAATTACGTTTTATCGTCAATACTAGGGATACACCTAGGGACCGATGATTTTGAGTATCCAAGCCCACCAAAGACAATGGGTAGCAGATCTCCCGAACAAAAAAAAACTAGTTATAACGACGTTTTAAATTTGTTGACGCGATCTGTTCCTCGTGCTTCTCTCAATTTGACCAAACTCCAGAAAGCCTGTGCGCAGTTTCCAGACAGGTTATGCAGCAACTGGTTGACACCAGGCCCTGGATCCGTTGGAATTATGCCTTCCCAAGTAATGCGCAAGACCGTCTCCACATTTGTTGCGATGCTGTATGTTGTAAAAATCAGCCATGTATCGCGCCAACTGATCACACATACCTGTTACGAAAATATCGTATCGGTCCACTAGTCACCACTACTGCGTGTTGTCATTGACCTCATTTCGTCAACTCTCGACAGTTGTACCGCGCATCAGTAGCACACGCACCTAAAATTCTCACATCAGTAGCACACGCAGTCACCTTACACGACATTGACAAGACAATTATTATGTCTCAGATCCCATGCTGTAGGGGGCCCGCTCAAAATCAAGTGACCGAAATCCGCGAAGTTTTCTAAAAACGGGTGGGGGCCCGCACACAAGGGGGCCCGCTCTTAGGGCTCTGACCCCCCCCCCCCCCCCGAAATGGAATCCTGCGTGCGCCACTGCCGGCATGCTACATTTTGTCAGGATCGGGCCTGATCAAGACTGGGCTCCTGTCTTACTGTCATGCTAGGAATGTGCCCGTGAAATCAATAATTCGAAGGAACCGAGCTCGACGCCTGACCGGGCCCTGATACACGTCTTTGCCAGCACCGGGCCCCTGCCTCGATCGGGCCTGACCAAGACCGGGCCCCTACCAGAAACGGGCCAGCATTAAGAATATGCAAGGATCTCGTCCTGACCGGCCCCCATATCACGCCAATTTGCCAGCAACGGGCCCCTGCCTCGATCAGGCATGACCAAGACCGGGCCCCTGCCAGCGCCAGGTATGGGTCAGAATACGGGTCCATGTGATGCGTGCCCCTCAGAATGGGGGGAGGGGGTCAGCTGACCCTTTTGACCCCCCCCCCCCTGCGTGCGCCACTGGCGAGTTGTAACTGTCGGCTGACTACGTGTTCCGCTTGAGCGCGGCGCGACGAAGTAGCCGGCTGCCGCCAGTGACGTCATCCGGCGGTTTGACAAGTTCAAGGTCAACTGGCTCGTGTCCTTACCTGGTTATAGGGTCTTGGAACACATGGTGCGTTTCGGTGGCGGTCGGTTCAAATAGTGAAAACGAAGTGCGGTAGGAATACTAATGACGTATGCGAAACGTCATAAGATTTGGCCCTTTACAATATGACCAAATATACCCAACGGTTTTTTTGCGTTGAAACTCAGCAACTAGGTCGTTTTGGAAGGATTTTTTTTTAAAGATTTGGAGATTTCTCAGTACTCCCAACAATCTGGCTATCTCAGTTAAAAACTAATGTTTAAGGTGTACTATTCCCTTTGAAGGAAATAGTTCACCTTCGGAAAATTTCTCAGAACACGATTTTATTATATTTTTGAATACAGTTTTTTTTCTTTCTTCAAAAATGGTCCTACATCGCGCCAATTCAGGACTGAAGATCGTAAATAATTAATTTTATGGCGTGCGTTATTGGTCTGCGCATGCTCCATGCAGTGCTGGCACTTTCAGACGGTACGGTATATCATATATAGATAGGAGTGCGTCCATTTGATTGTCCCGTTGATAAAGAGGCAGTTGATCCTCTATCGTTTATTTGAACGAGAACAAGAACAATGATGATAGCACTGCAAAATAAGGAAATCATATTAGTAATCACATTACTCTCTACTTCCCCCTAAGTTTTTGCGCCAACAAAAAATAAACAAAAGTATACTGAGCTGTACGAATAACAAACGAACTGAAAAAATGGTGTCCTGGGATACAAGCCCGGCAAACAGCGCACGGTGAAGCGGACAAGTAAGCACGCGCACTGACATGTATTCGACAGCTCGGTGCCATCTTGGCCAACACCGGGTTGGCGATCAGAGACAGCGTCAACCATTCACATAACTGGCGGCCTCATAAGGCACATAGTCCGTATTTTAATGTTCACATTTCATAGGCCTCAAACCATTTAGGCTGCGTTTTCTTCCGCGATGACCTCCTAGGGGCGGGCGCCGCCGCATCCACCTCCGGCCCCGACATCGGTGCCAGTGGACGATCTTCACGATGGTGGACGATGGTTGCTGGACCTGGAGCTTCGCAATTTTCGCCGGCGGTCGTCCCGCCACCGTCGGCTGCGGGTTCGCGGACCACCGCCGTTGGTGCGGGGGGCTCGGGTGTCGGCTTGACGTGCGCCGGCGTCAGAGGTGGCGGAGGCGTCTCGTTCGCCGCCGCCGGAGACCGCCACTTGTCGACGTCGGCGGCCCGGCCGACGGGGCCGAGGGGCCGCCGGTGTAGGCGCGACGAGCCAGGACGTCGTCGGCCAGTGTCCGCGGCGGCGGACGCACCACGATAGCTGGTGTATATCGGCGCAGGAATTGGCGATTCCTCAGCGTTACCCGCCCGGACCCGTCCACCCGGACGACGTACTGGTCGTGCTGCCTTACTTCAGTGACCCGGCCAGTCTTCTCCCATCGCCTGGGGTGATTCCCGACCTGATTCTGGATGCGCACCTGGTCGCCTGCGGCGATGGGCGGGAGGCGGCGTGTGTGTTCACTCCACCGCTCCGCTGCGCGCATGTGGCGATTGCGCAGCGCGTCTTCTCTCGCAGCCAGTGTCTCCCTCCACGTTGGATGCGGGTGATATTTCCCGGGCATGATTGGGACAAAATCCCGGATTGGACGGCCAAACAGGATGGTTGCAGGGGACATACTTGTCTCGGGGTCTGGCGTGTTCCTGTATTGTAGGATAGCTCTCCCAAACTCGTCCGTGTCCAGTTTCCCGGTACTTCCCGCGATCATGCGCTTGACGGTCTTGACTCCAACTTCCGCTCTGCAGTTGGAGTGGGGAAATGCTACTGATGATAGTCGGTGATGTACCCCCCAGTCCTGCAGGAACTTCACGGTGGATGCTGCGGCGAACTCTGGGCCTCCGTCACTGGCGAGCTCGTCGGGGATGCCGTAAGTGACGAAAGCTCTTCTGAGGCTCGCCACCAGTCCAGCGCTACCTCCGGCACTCCTTTCGACGATTGGCCAGTTGGAGTATCGATCCACAATCACCAACAGAGCGCAGCCGTCATGAGTGAGGCAATCCGCACATACACACTGGAAGGGATACTCTGCAGTGACTGGTGGCGTCGGCGGTGACCGTGGTTGCGATGGTGCCATCTTGTTGCACGGACCGCACCGCTCACGCGTGTCCTGGATGGCGGCGGTGATTCCTGGCCAGTAGACTGAGCACTCCGCTCTGGCCAGCATCGCCTGGACCCCCTGGTGGGCAGCGTGAAGTGACGTCAGGACCGCTTGACGCAGCTTCGGTGGGATCACTACCCGTTGTTTGTAGAGGAGAACGCCGTCGAGCGTCAGTAGGTCGTTCCTGAGTTTGTGATATGGCTGAAGGCTGGCGGGCAGTTCGCGTGGTTGCGTTGGCATCTGGTCTTGTTCCACCAGGTTGAGGAGATGCTGCATGTCTTCGTCGCTCGATGTTGCCACCTTCACCCGCTCCCATGTCACTGAGGTGCACTCGAGCGCACCGACTGCTGCTTCCCATAGTGGCAAGTCGGCACTGAGAGCCACTTGACTGGGTTGAGCGAGCCGCACGCCCGCCATTAGTGCTTGCAGGCGCTGAAGTGGTCCGTCGATGATCGGTGCGGCAGCGTCGTGCATCTGCCGTGTACCTGCAGGGTATCTCGAGGCTGCATCAGCCGCCGTGTTCTTCACGCCGGGGATGAAGGTGACCTTGAAGCGGTAGCGGAGTGTTTTTTCTTTCAGATTGCGCAGCCTTGCGTTCGGGATGTCTTCCAGCGATCGATCGCCCAGAATCTTGAGAAGTGGCTTGTGATCCACGGCAACCGTCAGTTTGTCGCAACCGAGTACGAAGAAACGAGCTTTGTCCAGACCTTCCGCGACCGCCAGTGCCTCACCTTCGATCGGCTTGTACCGTGATTCTGCTGGGTTGGTGAGCCGACTCCCAATCAGCGTGATTTTCCATCCAGTCTTGCAGCAGAATGCTTCTTCACCTGCACAATTGCAGTGTTTCTGGAACAGCCAGAAGCCTATCCCGCTCTTCGACCAGTCGGTAGCCAAGCAGGTCGGCCTGTTTGGCTCGAAGGTGCGGATACCTTCCTGGATTTCCTCAATGATCACCTTCTTTGACTCTTCGAAGAGCATGTTGAGATGCTCGTCCCACTGGAATGGGGTGCTCGGCTTCAGCAGGTCACGGAATGGGCGCATGCGATCAGCCATACTGAAGGCGTAGCTCACCTGGTTGACTACACCAAACCAGGCTCTCACGTCTGTTATGTTCCGCGGTGTGGGGAACTCTTCGATGACCTTCAGGTACTTGGCGCACGGTCTCACTGAGTCCCGAGTGATCTCGAAGCCGGCATAGTGGACAGTGTCGCTTGCGAATACGAATTTATCGGGGTTCAGCGTGATACCACTTGTTCCCGTGACTTCCAGCCACTCGACGGCCTGCCAGAAAGCGTCTTCGATCGTGTCTGCCCAGAGGAGTGCATCGTCCACGCACTTGGTGTAGCAGGTGTGAGACAGCTTGCCGTCGGCGATGATCTCGTCGTAACGCCTGGTGTAGCCGTCGCCAGAGGCCAGATATCCTTGCGGTGCGACTCGGTATCGGTAGCGGCCCCAGGGCGTTACGAACGTTGTCAGGTGACGGTCATCCGGGTGGAGGGGCACGCTATGATATCCGTTCCAGGCGTCGCAGACTGTCTTCTTTGTGTTGGCTGGCGCGGAGCGCGCCTGATGAAACGGTGAACTCGTGTGGTGCGTCTCCCTCTTCGCGTGGCGGTTGAGCGTCTGTAAGTCGACCGTCCGTCTAGGTGTTCCATCTTTCTTAGCCGTCACCACCATACGATGACACCAAGTTACTGGTTCCCCGACAGGCACCGGTTCGATGACGCCGAGCCGGACGTCTCTGTCTAGGGCCGCCTTCACCTGGTCTCGCCAATGGATGGGGACTGGGATCGCCTTGTGACACGCCGTCGGTGTCGCGTCCTCATCCATCATCATGCGCAGAGGTGGGCCGTCCATCATCGGCAGTGATTGGTGGTCACATGTGTTGAATGTGCTACTGCCGTAGTAGTCGACCAGCCACTGTTGTAGCCGCTCTCGGTTCTCTTCAGTGGGTGGGAACGGCAGTTTCTCGGGGCGCGACGGCGGGAGCTGACGCCTCGGGCAGTCGTACTCGACGTCGTCATCGTCAGCCGGCCTCAGGCTCGGCGCCGGCTCGCCCGTAGCATGGCGATCTGCGTCGCACGCGGTGTCGCCACCGTCACACGCAGTATGGTGACTCGTGTCGTGAGCAGAGTAGCCACCGTCTGTCGGCCCCCCGCTGATCGTCGGCTCGCACGTGGCGTCGTCGTCTTCTCTGGGGACTTGACCGCTCTGTGGTTCTGGTTGCTGGATTGCGCTGGCCTCGCCGACAGTTGGGAAGTCCCGCGAGATGAGCCCGAGTGCTACACAGCCCTCACGACTCAGGTAGATCTTGCTGGTGCTGTTGGCCACATAGACAAGCTGCCTGGTTTGCAACTCCCTCCCACCAGGGTCCCGACCGTGGAACCGCAGCACAGCGGCGCCCAGTATGTGCAGAGGTCTCTCATTGGCAGCGTGCATTCGCATTCGAACAGGGATGAGGTCCTGCGGCCGGATCCCCAGACGGCGCACAGCCTGTACGCCAGCCAGGGACGACTGACATCCTGTGTCTGCCATCACCGGAAGGGTTGAGCCTCGTACTCTAGTGCTGGGTGGCAGGAGCCGAGAGCCTTGTAGTCTTCGCGCGCGGCAGTGATGTGGAGGTCGACGTAAGGTTGTGGGAGTGATGACTTCCTCGTCCAACAGTCTTGGAGGCGGTAGTAAAGATGGTGTTCGAGCATCACGGTACTGCGACTGTCGGTGTGGCTGCTGGTGTCCCCGAGGTTGGAAGCGGAACATAGCTCCTCGAATATGGCTCCTTCCTCCATCTCAGATACACCTTCTTGCGCCCGACAGACGGCCTTGAAGTGGTGCGGTTTTGTGCACTGTGAGCATGTCCTCCCGAATGCTGGGCACGCATTCTTCCTGACTGACGGCGGGCCTTCTTGCCATGCCCCCTCCTGCCACAGTAGGAACAGTATTCTTCAGAGGTGGGTGGCTGGGACGGGGCCGGTCCCCTGGCTGGAGGGTTCTTTGTCGGCGTTTGGCTGCTTGGGCGTTTAGCCTGTGCTGGGTCGCTTGGACGCCTGGACGCCTGTCTGTACGAGCTGCTGCGTGTGGCGTGGGCACCCTGAACGTGCAACAGTTTGCTCGCCGACCGCTTGCCGGCCTCCTTGGATTCGACGAGGCTGAAGACTTCCTCGAGAGACATCGCTTGGTTCTTGTCACCAAGGACATCGAGCTGGATCTCTTGATCAGCTAGCCCCTGCACCAGCACATCCCGAAGGACCTCGTCAGAATAGTCCACAGGGGCCTGGCAGGCAGGGCAGCTGAGGCTGAACTTGCAGGTGCTGGCCTGTCCCTTTATACGGGCGCCGTAGCCCCGAACGGGTTCATCAGATTCTTGGTGCATCTGGTGAAGGGAGAATCTGGCCACCATTGGGTTTTCCTCCCTAACTGCAAGTCGTCGAATGGCGGAGAGGACTTGAGCCTCAGACTGGGTCGTGAGCGTACCTCCCGCGGCGCAGGTCAGGTCTCGCCGAAGCTCGTCGTCGCAGCATTCCAGCAGTTGGAGGACCCGATCGGTGTCAGGCAGTTTGGTGGCCTGGGTGAATTCGCTCCATCGCGTTTCGAAGTAGAGCCAATCTTCACTTGTTCTTCCGATGGAGATGGTAGGCCGCCGGAACTTGTCAACTGCTGTACTGGCTCCAGTGGTATGGGTCGGTGCAGGAGCATGGCGGGCTCTCTCATGCATCTCGAGTAGCTTCAGGGCCTGGCCCACGGATGCCCCCGCTGCAGTCACGTATGTGCACTCCCGTGCATACGAGCATGGCAGATTGGTGAATGACATGCTGTGGCTCCTGGTATCACTGTAGTGCTATCATCATAGATCTGAGCCTGCTGAGGTTGTGCGCCCTAATACAAGAACATAGATTTTCGAATAATTTCAATTATTTATAGTTGTAGTATTCTGAGCATGGTGGTAACTTACATAATAACTTAATTCATCATTATCGAATGATAGTGCTATCATCATAGATAGGAGTGCGTCCATTTTATTGTCCCGTTGATAAAGAGGCAGTTAATCCTCTATCGTTTATTTGAACGAGAACAAGAACAATGATGATAGCACTGCAAAATAAGGAAATCATATTAGTAATCACATTACTCTCTAATATATGCGCCGAATTCCTTCGCCAAAATGTCAAATAATATCTTCGGCTGGAGAGTCTTTTCAGACAATAAAAGTTGCAGATAGATATTTCTCAACACGGGCTACAAAACTGCTATTTCAGTTCAAAACCCCCATGTTGAAGGTGAACTATTTCCTTAAAGGAAATAGTTCACCCTCGGAAAATTTATCAGAACAGGATTTTATTATATTTTTTTAATACAGTTTCTTTTTTTCTTTTCAAAAATGGTCCTATATCGCGCCAATTCAGGACAGAAGGTCGTACATTATTAAGTTTATGGTGTGCGTTATTGGTCTGCGCATGCTCCATGCAGTGCTGGCACTTTCAGATGGTACGGTATATCATATATGCGCCGCATTTCTTCGCCAAAAAAGTCAAATATCTTCGGCTGGAGTCTTTTCAGACAAGAACAGTTGCAGATAGGGATTTCTCAACACGGGCTTCAAAACTGCTATTTCAGTTAAAACCCCATGTTGAAGGTGAACTATTTCCTTTAAAAGCTATTTTGAAATTACAATAGTTACAATCGTTACACACAACACAAATCGATCTCCTTATATGCTCAGTCAGAAATGGGTTGAACAGTGGCACATCATTTGCACAACATTCGCACACAATTTTTGGTGGGGGGGGGGGGGGGCAGGGCAGGGGCGGCGCCACCAATTTTTGATAGGGGGACGGGACCAATATTTTATCGTAGCAAATCGAATTTTGATGCAAATATCAAATACAAAACGTCAAAAGAACGGAAATGATAGTCTCTTTAATAATGGCTATCTCGAATGAGCAAAATTTTGTCTTTTTGACCCCAAAAATAAACAAACCGATTTTTGCGGGAAAAAAATCCACAAAACCAAAACATTTGAAGATATTAACCCTCGCCCTACGGGGAGGGGACCGTTTCTCACCTTCGCCCTAGGGGGGGGGGGGGGGCTGACACAAGGCTATAGAACAACAGGATGTCTCGTTCCTACGTCAGCATTTCCTCACTGGATTCTAGGTTTTATACCACATGTTCTTAGTTTACTCCCAGTGCATCAAAATGTATCAATTATATTCTTACAAAAACAGACAAATGCTGGCGTACTGAATTCAAAGAGTGAAATAATACAAAACTAAATTTCCATTTAATTTGAATTGTTTCAAAATAGTGAGGCAGACATTTAATATTTCAAACATAGTTCATACTAAGAAATAAATCATGTTTGCCAGATGTTGAATTAGTTGAGTCGCGGTGGTTGCCATGGTAACAAAAGCCTGTATGGCACCTCCGCTGCTGCGGGTGCGCTGATAGGCGGTATTGACGCACCGTCAATAAAGGCGAAATCGGACGCTTATTACCGTCAGATAAGCTGAAAGTGACCCCTATTTGAAAGCGTACAGGGTTCCATAAAACAATTTCTTGGGCACAAATTTGACTCCATTTTGCCAAAACGGCCCCAGATATTAACAGGCAAGGCCTTTGGCATCACATTTATGTATCATCTGCTAAACGAACCATTTTAGAAATGTTTGAAATTGCGACCCGAATGCCACCTATTTTCCCGTAGCCCAACATGCTAAAGCCGGCTCGCTGTAGAATTGGTGACGTCACGGCTCAAGTGTTGCCAGGCAAATTGACGGGCTGACAGTTGACGGGTGCCGGACGAAAAGTTGAATGGCAAAAAGTAAACGGATGTTAAGTAAAGGGACATTTAGTCAATAGTAAAAAGTAAAAAGTCCTAAAAGTCGGCGGGTAAAAAGTCGACGTGGAAAAAAGTCAACGGTGAAAAAGTCAAACGGATAAAAAGTCAATTGACGAAAAGTCAACAGGGTAAAAAGTCAACTGTCAAAAAGTCGACATGGAAAAAAGTCGACGGACCAAAGGTCAAACGGATAAAAAGTCAAATGACAAAAAGTCAACAGGGTAAAAAGTCAACAGTCAAAAAGTCGACATGGAAAAAAGTCGACGGACCAAAAGTCAAACGGATAAAAAGTCAAGTGACAAAAAGTCAACAGGGTAAAAAGTAAACAGACGAAAAGACAAAAGGGTAAAAAGTCAAAAGATAAAAAAGTAAACGGACGGAAAGTCAAGGGGTAAAAAGTCGACGTCCCTAAAAGTCAAAAGACGAAAAGTTGAAATGGCAAAAAGTCGAAGGATAAAAAGTCGAAATGGTAAAAAGTCAACGTCGCTTAAAGTCAAAAGATGAAAAGTAGAAATGGTAAAAAGTCAACGTCGCTAAAAGTCGAAAGATGAAAAGTAAAAAAACGTTAAAAGTCGACAAGGAAAAAAAAAACGTAAAAAGTCAAATAGCAAAAAGTAGACGTCGATAAAAGTCGAAAGATGAAGAGTAAAAGGGTAAAAAGTCGAAATGGCAAAAAGTCAATGACGATAATCAGTTCATTTGACCCATTCAATGTTCGTCTCTTGACTTCCCGTTCATTCCATTCTTTTCTTTGGACTATCCGACTATTAACCCGCCATTGACGGGGGGGGGGGTGTTTAACCCCCCGCCCCTGATGAATTTTCGTAATAACTCAGAAACCAATAGGGCTATCAACGTGAAACTTCGGGTACCCTCTTCGAAATCACGTTTACGTCTTCTGTGAAAAAATAAAGAAATTTCGTCGATTTTTTCTCTCGGTTATAGCGAATTTAGTGACGTCACTACACACGAATTTTACACCAAAATCAGCTAAAATGTAACAGACCGTACAAATGCCATATTTTAAGGAAAATGCAATCCAAAAACGTCAAAAGATAGCAAATCGCAAGAGCTACGAAATGGCTATCTCGGATTTTCGAACATTTTGGTTGTTGACCCAAAAATGCAAAACAAACCTTTTTTTGGGGGGGGGGGGGAAATGCCCACCAAATCAAATTTTTAAAAGATATTCAAAAAGACGGAATATATGTCAGAGAACCACATATGGGAAACTACCATGCCAAATTTCAGAATGATATCATCATGTTTGACTGACTTATGGCGTATAAAGTATTGGTAACTCATGACGTCTCCTGATCCGGCGCTCCTCACTCGCAGCTGGTCGCTGCCGAACTAAAGCTTGTTATTGCAATGAGCACTTCACATGACCGGACACCGTGTCGGGGACGGGTGATACCGGAGATGGCTGGAAGTTACCGGGAGCCAACTCAGCGCAGCGGAGAGAGCAATAGCGGTGATGGGTATTTACTTCCGGTGGAGTTTAAACTCCATGCACTCCACTCAAACGCCATGCAATGAAGATATCATTTTTTTAGAGCGGTAACAGCGTAAATAGTTAAACTGATCGTTAGCACATTGTGCATATCCTGCCTCCGCCACTGTGCAGTTGACGAGACGCGACGACGCGCCGCAGCCGACTCGATCGGTCACACGAACGCCGATTGGCTGAAATCTGATCTGCAGGTGCTTCAATGCCCATATGGCGAGGATTCCCATGAGGCTCTAGTAACATTTCCATTAACCGGATCGGCCTGACCGTACATGGTGGCTTGGGAGGGGGTTACTATGTTAACATTTTACTCATGCGACTTTTATGCTATGCTAATGACTTATATCTACTTGACTTTTATTTTTTTACTTTTGGCGTGTTGACTTTTGCCACGTTGACTCTTTACTCATTCGACTTTTTGCGATTGACTTTTATCGATTCAACTTGTTACGATTTGACTTTTTGCGCGTTGACTTTTTGCCACGTCGACTCTTCCCATTGACAATTAGCTATGGGACTTTTTACGATTTGACTTTTGGCGTGATGACTTTTTATCTTTCGACTTTTTATCTTCCGACTTTTTGTCTTTCGACTTTTTATCTTCCGAGTTTTTATCTTTCGACTTTTATCTAAACGACTTTTTACTATTCGACTTTTAGCGTGTTGACTTTTTGCCATGTTGACTTTTTGCCATGTTGACTTTTTACCTTTTCGACTTTTTATCTTTCGACTTTTATCCATACGACTTTTTACTATTCGACTTTTAGCGTGTTGACTTTTTCCCATGTTGACTTTTTACCTTTTCGACTTTTTATCTTTCGACTTTTAGCGATGTCGACTTTCTACCCCTTGACTTTTCGTCCCTTGACTTTCCGTACGTTTACTTTTTATCTTTTGACTTTTTACCCTGGAATCACAGTTGACACCCCCCCCCCCCCCTGTTAACTTCCAAACCAAGTAACATAAAGCAATGCGGTAAGAACCAGTATGTTTTGTATCATACTCATGAGAGGAATCTAACAGTATGTTATGTTTAGGCTTCAGGTCAGCGGGTGACCTTCCAGGTCAAGTGAATGACCTAAGATCGACCACGTCCAAAAATAGTGATTTTGCTCTGTCCGTCGTCATTACCAAAGTTATGAGTATAAAACGATTTGGTTAGCGTCAAAATGTTGGTCGTTGTATTAGCTATCTGGCAATATATCGATTGTTTGGTCTGGGCCAGTTAATGGACGTCTTATGTCACTGAAATCATCACCATAGATGATAATTGCCATGCGTTTTGCATTACAGCACATGTTCAGGGCGCTTAGTGTAACTTCCGAACGAAGAGAGATAGAGAGACGCCGTAAAAAGTAACGTGTTGCCTGTCAAGGAGAATCCAAAGGCATCTATTTTGAGTATCTAGGTCAACTGGTGACCTTTGGCCGCAGTCGCGGCGGAAGGTATTTTCGGATAGGGGGGGGGGGGGGGGCAAAGAAACTCAGGGTGCCCCCTCGGGCCAAGCGCCCCCCCCCCCCCCACACAAACAAAATAGCGCGAAATGAGAAGAAAAAAACTGATTTAGGCCACAATATTATACCAGTAAAACGCCTTTTTGGGCGATGACCGAGCGGACACGCTCTGGCTAAAACAGGTTTGAAATATGAACGGTACGGGAGCACACGTGCGCAATGCGCATTGACTGTGTCCCAATAATGAGTAACACATTCAATAGTTTTACCGTGGTTATATCCTAGTAGGCATAGTTTTAGGAACGTTCAGCTGAATGGAGATGTACATAGTAAATGGCGCTTCCCTGGGACAAACTACATAAAAACAATAACATTATTAAAGTGAAATATCACCTTTTGATTTATTTATCTGCATTTTTCTGTGACACATGTATGGTTTCAAATTGATCGTGCCTCAATTTGAAAGTGAAATAACAACATTTTCTATTTCAACAATTAAATTATGGGAAATTAAAAAAAAATATGTACTAACATATGGTGACGAACAGTATAATCCATCACTATCTCTGGTTTGAATGTTATTTGTAAACCAGTCATAGGGCCAGCAATGAAGTAAGTGCTCCAAGAAGCGTGACAACGTCCCTGATTGGTCAATGAAACAAATCGCATACATTAAATACGTCACCGTCCTTGGCCAAGTTAATCCGCGGAACGCATCACAGTTTTCTTTGTATTGATTGATTATGGATAAACGGTTTAGATAAATGTTGCATGTGTGCATTGTAATATATTACATACCTGTTTGTTGAAAATTGATGGAAAACAATATATATATATATATATATATATATATATATATATATATATATATATATATATATATATATATATATATATATATATATATATATATATATTTAATAAGTATAATTATCTAAAGATGCGCCAGGGTTTCAATCGACCTTGCTACTACCTCTAAAAAGTGTAAATATATATATATATATATATATATATATATATATATATATATATATATATATATATATATATATATATATATATATATATATATATATATATTTGCTTAATAAGTCTAATTATCTAAAGATCCGCCAGGGTTTCAATCGACCTTGCTTCTACCTCACGATTTGCAAGTCTGCTAAATTATGGTCTGTTGAAGTATATGCTTTTGTGTATCAAATATAAACGTTTGGCATATTGCTTCATCCAAATTAGCATGTTTTTCGTGAACGGATACTATTTCCTTTCAAATTCATGTAAGATGAGGCCTTGAAACACAGGCGGCCAGAACACCCCTCTCAGGCGCCCAGACCGCTCCCTCTCAGACGGCCAGAGTGCCCTCTCAGGTCATTTGAGCAATGAATGATTCAATCAGCCTATTTTCTCTGTATGAATGATTCAATCAGTGACTCACAACAGGTCTGCGCATGAAGTGAATCGATTCATGAGTCATTCATTTGAAATAAGAATGATTCAATCAAAAGTAGTCGATTCACATTGAATCATTGACAAGTCTGCTCAGGTGACCAGAGATACGGCCCCACAACAAGAGCCGTATATTATTTTTTCATCTTACGTAAACTTTTGTCAAACAAGAATTTGGCGTCAATATGGTAGCTCGACGATAGCGGCGCTTTGCTACGAGTGCGCGCAAATGGTTTTTGTTGTCTGTTGTGTTTGCACTAGCCGTAGCCGGCTAGCACTATCAGCTGGAGTTGTTGCAGCAGTTGGCCGCCAGGAACCGTTAGTGAGCCAGGGTGTTATGACGTTGCAAGCAAATGGTACAAGTTAAATATTTAACGCTAAATATTTATTTATTTATAAATAAATAAATATTTAGTGGTACCATTGGCTTGCGACGTCATAACACCTTGGCTCACTAGCGATCCCTGGCGGCTAACTGCTGCAACAACTCTAGCTGATAGTGCTAGCCCTGTAGGGCTCCGAACCCAGCCCCGCAGAGCCGAGCCGTTCTGAGCAAATGCAGATTAGTTTTTCATATTAAACTATACAATCGTGTTTTCTAGCTTCTTTCAACAAGTATATTTAATGAAGTAGTTATTAGACTGCAAGAAACAACCGTTCTCTTGCCTGGTAAGCAGCGTTCATTTCCTGGTAATCTTCGACTTCGGTACCTGTCGGTGCACCGTGTTTGTAGTAAGCAAGGTCCAAGGTTACTATCACCATTGTTGGTATGGTGTCATAGGGAAGCTTTATGTCACCAGATTCTGGCTATGACCAAATCATAGGCTGACCCGATCAGACGTTATGGCTATGAGTGGTAGGCCAAAGATAACCTTATTATGGTTCCAAACTTCAGCCGGGCTGATTTTGATGGTATTAGAAATGACCTCGCACAGATAAAATGGAACGTTGAGTTGGCAGGTTTAGATGCATGTGAGGCCTGGAATGTTTTCAAAGCTAGATTAAGCCAAATTCAAAATCGGCATATACCCCTCAGGCACAAACGTAACAGAACCAAGGGCAATCCAGTTTGGCTTACCCCAGAAGTAAGGAGTGCTATACAAGCTAAAAGAAGTGCATTTGGCATTTTGAAGGGATCTTCACTAGATATAAATCAGAAGGCATACCAGAATGCAAGAAATTCAGTTAAGAAAAAGGTCAGAGCAGCTAAAAGGGCAAAGGAACTTGATTTAGCTAGACATTGTAATGCAGATAGTAAGAAGTTCTTCAGTTTTTATAAGTTAAGTACAGTTTCCAAAAATATAGGTCCATTTAAGGTAGATGATGTGTTAGTTAGCAAGGACAGTGAAATGGTTGAAGTGCTTAATGATCAGTTTCAATCTGTCTTTACTATCGAGGACCAGAGTAGTATTGCAGCACTTCAGCCTGAGCTAGAGACAGAGGAGACTAAAGGAGAGCTAGGTGGCATAAGTAGTGAACTTGTTCTAGAATATCTAAAGAAAGTAAGGCCTAACAAGGCAGAAGGACCTGATGAAATCCATGCTAGACTTTTAAGAGAATCTGAAAGGGAGTTGTCGGTTCCATTAGCCATAATATTTTCTAAATCACTTGCAGATAGTAAAATTCCACTTGATTGGAAAAGAGCAAATGTTGTTCCTATTCATAAAAAGGGAGATAGAAGTAAAGAGGAAAACTATAGACCAGTTAGTCTGACCTCATTAGTCTGCAAGGTGCTTGAATCAATCATCAAAGATAAGATTGTTGAATTCTTGGAGCAAAATGAACTCAAGGATACGCAGCATGGCTTTAGGAAGGGCCGTTCTTGTTTAACTAATCTTCTGGAGTTTTTGGATGTTGCAACAGATAGCTTTGATCAGGGTAAACAGCTAGATGTAGCTTTTCTTGATTTCAGTAAAGCATTTGACAAAGTCCCCCATACAAGACTGGGGTTGCAACTTAAAATTCATGGGATCAGGGGCAAGATTCTGGATTGGATAGAAACGTGGCTTTCAGGACGCCAGCAAAGGGTTATATTGAATGGGTGCCAATCACAATGGAAGGAGGTTCTCAGTGGGGTTCCACAGGGCTCAGTCCTGGGCCCATTGCTTTTTATAATATTTGTGAATGCAATTGAGAACAGTATAGACAGCAAAGTCTTGAAATTTGCAGACGATCTAAAAGTTGTCAGGATTATTAGAGGAAAACATGATCAGGATGTTTTTTCAATCAGATCTGGACAAGCTAGTTGAGTGGTCTGAAGCATGGCAGATGAAATTAAATTTGAGTAAATGTAAGATTATGCACGCTGGACGGGTTAGCAGTAAACATAGGTATGAAATGGGTGGGCAGAAAATGGAGCAGATTGAAAAGGAAAGAGATTTAGGTGTCGTGGTAAACAATAGACTATCAGCGTCAGACCAGGTTGTAGAAGCTAGGAAAAAGGCACTTAGAATGCTAGGGGCCATTAACAGAAATGTTTCCTACAAGAGTGAAAAGGTAATAACAAAACTGTATTGTGCATACGTTAGACCACATTTGGAGTATTGTGTACAAGCCTGGTCTCCAACATATGAGAAAGATTGCTGGTTGTTAGAAAGAGTTCAAAAAAGGGCAACAAAAATGGTTAATTGTCTTGGTAGTTTACCTTATGAAGATAGATTAAAGAAATTGGGTATGTTTTCACTTAGATATAGAAGGCTAAGAGGAGATCTAATTGAAGTCTTCAAATTTGTAAATAGTCAGCATTCTAGATATTTAAAGGGTATGTTTGAGTTCAATAGGGAAAATCGAGGTAGAGGTCATCAGCATAAACTCATTATGAAACAAAGTAGGACTAGGCTACGACAGTCATTTTTCAGTAGAAGGGTTGTAGGACATTGGAATATGCTACCAGGGGATGTCGCTGATGCAGTGACACTTGCTTCCTTCAAAATTAGATTAGATAAATACTTTACAGAGAAGGGATTAGTTCATAAATACTCGTGGGATTAGCCTTCTTTTATGCAGGTAGAGTAAGGTGATTTGAAGGGGCGAGACTGGTGGAGGGGGGGGGGGGGGTGGGGTGCAACCTCGGATGGGCCCAAGAGGCTCTTTGTTGCACTTTTCTTTTATGTCTTTATGTCTTTATGCCAACCCGATCAGACTTAATGGCGTAGGCTTGTACTACTCGATCAGACTTAATGGCGGGGTTAGTTTAGTTTAGGTTATGTTACCTAAACTAACCTAACTCTGTCATTAAGTCTGATCAAGTAGTGTAAACAGGCCTACGCCATTAAGTCTGATTGAGTCAGCCTACCGCTCGTAGCCATTAAGTCTGATCGGGTCGGCCTAAGATTTGCTTTTAGCCAGAATCTGGTGATGTCATGAAGCTTCCCTATGACTCCAGACCAACAACAGTGATAGTAAGTAACCTTGCGCCTTGATTACTACACACAGGGTGTACTGACAGGTACCTTAGTCAAAGATTACCCATTTCCTCCCACTTTGATGTTTGATTTCCCCCTTATTTGCCTCTCTTGATGTGAATCAAAATTTTGTACTGCAAAGCTATCATGTTCAACATTTGCTTGTTCTGCAACACGCCTGTGATTGTCTGTATCAGTTATTTTGCAATTAATTCCTTTAAATCTGTTTATATAATTCATTTAAATTGATTTCATTTGTCTGAACATGCATTTCTGGGCTTAGAGGATAGGGTAAAAGTTCAATCTTTGGTTATGTTCTAACCTCAGACTTTTCATGCTATCAGAGTGCAGACCATACCTATGCATGGTGGTTTAGTTTGTCTGTATTGTCTACATTCTAATAGCATGGAAAGGCTGAAGTTAGGGGTTGTCTGGGCAGTGCAGCAGTTTATCCTATTTGGGCTGTCTACCTCAGGCACATTTTTAACATTAATTTGCAGCACATCATGTCTTGTGAAAAATCACCCTTTGTTTGCGTTGACATTATATGTTTTCATTCATGAATACAAAATAAAATATTTTAGGCAATAATTATTTGTTTAAAAAATATGAGATCATTATGACTTCTTGTAAATGGTCATCACACTGTTGTGGTGTTGTGTTATCAGTGTTGATTTGTCATGATTCAGTACTTCACTAGTCCCTACCAACTGAGTGATTTCACCAACTTAACCATCATCACAAACCATACAAATCCATATTTTTTACTTTAGTTAGACATGAACAAGTCATAGGCATTAGGCACAAAGTTTGCATTTTATCTTTTGCTATGTGAAATGTATAAATCTGATAGCAAATTGTGGTGCAAATTAACCTGAAATTTGGAAAGTGTTGTGGTGTGTATGCTAAATGTTGATGGAAAGCCTGTGATTGCACCATAATGGCTTGTGCTGTAAATGGGTATCATATTTGAAATCAACACATTCAAACATTTTTTTTTTAGGAAACTGGTCTAATACTTAAAATACAAATTTAAAAAGTCACAATGTTGAAAGTGAAATGACAAAGACAAGTTAATGGTATTTTATGTATGTGTTTACATAGCTTAAAGGGAAATAATGACCTTTTTTCCACTAAAATGGAGTTAGCACTTGAAATCGCCAGACGAGATCAAAATATATTGTAAATTCATCACATTTTGCATGAAAACTTTTCTACCGAAAGATATTTCAAGTTAAAGTTGATAAGCGTTCCACACTTTTAACGACCGGTACTTGCACTATTTCTGACCTTTTGTCAAGTACTTTTGGTCCTCATCAAACTGCGGGCTTTTCCCGTATTGTTTTTTTACGCAATGGAGTGAAAAATATATTGTGCGTTCTGCTTGTTGTGATTATATGATCGGCGATCTTCTAAAACTAACAGCGATTGGAAAAAGTGGCAATAAAATCGGAAGCTCATCGATGCACATCAACGCGGCATAGTTAGTGGTTGCGACCCTCAATTTTTGAAAATCGATTCATTTGTTTTCAACATTAGGAGTTGTGTATAGTTTGTCTGTGGCTGTATATAACACTATGCTTTATTTTATCATGAAAAATAATAATTTTTCCCCCAAAAAACTAACGAACAATAACACAAAACTGGCAATTAAATCAGAAGCTCATCGATGCACATCGACGGCGACCTATTTAGCGTCGGCGATTTGTTTACAAAGTCATTGTCATGCTTCTCGGCGCACTTAACCATCTCGGCGCACTTGGCGAGTTGTTCCTGATTAGTATACCCAAGTCCCGTAGCAGGCTTTGTTAATGACGTCACTGGTGCCATTCTTGTGTAGCATTGCAAAATATATCTGATTTCGAGTTGAAAGCTAATTAAAGACTTATTCAAATTATTGTTTTTAAGTTTGAATTTTCTTGTTAATCATTATTAAAGGTATTTTATCACTGTATTTCATAGTAGTTGACACTTCAGAAACTTGTGACGTAATAATATTGTATCCAATATGCATTTCCCTCACCTTTTGCTATTGTGGCGCAGTGCCGAGTGCTTTGCGAATACTAGCTTGCCTGGGGTTCAATTCATTCCGCTCTTATTTTATTCGAGTTGGTATAGTTTGCATGTTGTTGTTATTCATGACTTATACTGATAGTCAGTCGTGCATCACGGATGCTTCACGGATTGCTTCACGGATCAGAGCGCTGCTCGAACGCACGCTAGTAGCGCTTTCGTTCTCCATGGCAACCAAGCGTGAGCCAATGAAAAGCCAGAACGTATTCCCTTTCTGGCTTTTGATTGGCTGACGCCTGGTTGCCATGGAGAACGAAAGCGCTACTAGCGGGTGTCCGAGCAGCGCTCAGTTTGATCGGAAATGTCACAGAGCCTCCACAAATGCCGCACTCGATGTTAAAAATGGTAGGGAAGGACGAATTTGTCAATGACCTTCATGAAGTACACAAGGTACTTGTTTTGTATTTTTTCCAAACTTACAACTTTGAATTTGGGAATAATTTTATTTAATTCTTAAATTTAAATAAAATAATTTTAAAAACATAACGGTAGCCTAAGAAATTGTTGCTAACAAAATCAAAAGGTCATTATTTCCCTTTAAGTCTTTTAGCTTGACAATTAAAAAAGCTTTAAATCAAGGGTATTTTCACATTAGATATTGGGCATATTCAACATTTCACTTGCTATATTTTCTCACCACCATTTAAAACCTTCATATTTTACCTTTTAGTATTTTTGACTGAAAAATATATGTATTGCTTAATATTATTGCTTTTCAATTTTCTACAATGCATATAAACTTATTTTATAATATGTTTTTGCCTTTTCTCTTTTCCTATAGTTGGGCTTAAATCCAAGCTCTGGGTCCAGTCTAAGTTTGTGGATTCAGATAATCAAAACTTGAGCCAAGATCATTTGTATTGGCTACAAAACTTTAAGCAAGATAACCAAAAAATCAAGATGATGTGCTACTTGTCTTGCAAAACAAAGGTGCATGGATACACAGAGGAGTCCTAGATTCCAGAGTCTCCTGATGGAAACAACATGCTCCGTGCGATTCCTGAATATGTTGACTCATAAATGAGAAATCGATGTCCACCCAAATTACTTATCAAATATATCTGTCCTGTATTATAACACAACCTTGATTAAGGCACTGAGGGAGCACACATTCCCAGCCTAGAAACCTAACCTACAGAAGTGCATTTTATATGAACACTGCCCACCAGCCAAGACCACTATTATCAGAAGACTGAATGCAAACAATCCTGACTTGCAGATTCCAGAAGATGGCAGAGGGACCAGACTCGGAAGTTGTCTGCATTGTGCACAACATACCCAAGTCATTTCGTGCACGTGACTTGCGCAACTATTTCTCACAATTCCTCGAGAAGGGCTCATTCGCCTGTTTCCACTACCGGCACCGACCCGAAGTCCAGCATGTCTCTCCTGAAGTTCAACAAACGACTGGCAGCGAAAAGGTGCAGAACACTGCTGAGATTCTGTCGGACTCAGGCGCTCGGTCTGGCGGCGAAGTCAGCACAGGAAAGAAGCCTCGGCGAACTCATGCCGCCTGCTGCGCTACGCTGAAGCTACCTGGCCGGCACCTGGCAGAGTTCATCTCACTCTATGACCGTAAACACTGGGTGGACAGCAGCGGCAGCTACCTCAGCCAGAAGTGCTTCATCTCCCGCCTGCGCCTGCCGTCCGCCGCGCCTCCCTCCTCCGGCGACACAGAGTCCGCTGCCGGCGACGCTGAAGCATCCCCGGCGGCAGGGGCGGCGGGGGCGGCCGACCTGGAGTCGATGATTGAGTTCCGGCCGCCAGGGGACATGCCCCGAGGGAACGTGGGAACGCCGACTGCTCACTTCCTGTCGGAGATTCAGAAGTGTCGCTTACCTGCCAGTCTGGTGAAGCGTCTCGGACTGGTGTTCCCCCGCTCAGCGCGGCGCCGCCAGTACAGCTCCGTGCCGCTCGACTACGGCACTGTGTCTCCTGTGTCCTCGGTGCGGAGGACGGGGAGGAGGTGGGGGCGGCACCTCCTCACCGGGAGGAGGTCCCCACCTCCGCACCGCTCCTGTGACGACGCGGAGGACGCGGAGGACGGGGAGGAAGTGGGGACGGCAAGTGGTGCCGAGCTGCTGGATCGGCTGTCGACCCGGCCTTCAGCAACGTCAGCGGCGGGGTCGGAGGCGGGGGAGCAGCGGCCCCCGGATCCGCCTCGCGCCTCCGACGAGACAGGCGCCGAGGAGACGGACCGCCACGAGGCGCTGTACGACGACGTGACGTCACAAGACCGAACAAAGGAGAGGCTCTACGAGGAGGAGATCGAACTGGTCTGGGAGAAGGGCGGACCTGGTCTCGTGTGGTACACTGACGCCGTCTACTGGGACCAGCAGCAGGGTGACTTCGACGAGCGTACCGCCGACGATTGGGGCGTGGATATGTCTGTCTACGAGCCGGGCGGCGGCCCGGGGGATCTTGATGCGCGCGAGGCTCGCAGTATGCGACACGAACGTCGCCTGCGGGCTGGAGAGGACTCGGAAAGTGCGTTCGAGCGGAAACATAACCGCCGCGGGCGGGACCACCGCTTGGTGGAGGACGAGGAAGAGACGACGGAGATCGGTGCGTTCGATCGGCACACGCGTGGCTTCGGTCGTCGTGTGCTGCTGAACCTGGGGTGGTCGGTGGGCCGCGGCCTGGGCACCGGTGCCGGCGGGATCGCCGAGCCGCTACCGAACGCCGGACAGACGGACCGAAGCGGAATCGGGTTTGTGGGAGAGAAGCTGGAGCGTCGGCCGGCGCAGAAAAGACGCGCCGAGTCGGCGGCGGGGGTCATCACGACGGCGTTCAGTGACCCGCGTGAGACGGAGCTGCAGGAGGGCGTGGATGTGACCGTGCCGCCAACGCACATGAAGTTCCGCTGACCGGAGGAGTAGTCGCGCTGATACATATAGATCAGGACACAGGAGGGAGGCAGGGGTGATGCTGTCTGGAGGAAGCGATCAGTGAAGGCAGGCCCGTAATACGGCAAGGCGTTAGTTACTACACCAGTGGGATACCGAGGGAAGGGTGTGAGATGGCCGGCCTGACCGTAGTGGTGTGTGGGGAGTGTGATCTGTGGCGCTCGGTGTTGATGTGGATGTTGGTTTTACGTTTTATGATGGGTTTGCACGGCTGGATTTGTCAACACTAGCGGGCAGAGGTGCGATGTGTTCGTATGTGTTCGGAACGATAGATTGTCACATGGGGCTCGCAGATGCCTGAGAACGCCGGTTATGGTGTGTCTGGTGGGTTTTGGCTGCTTTTGGACTGTGTCAAAGCTGTGAGGTGATATTTTGATCTGGTGCTGGACGTGCATGCATTCAAGCTGCTAGCATAAGCAGCCTAAAATTACATTTTTTATCGGAACTTCAATGTCATGTCGCAGTGAGGCGGTTCACCTGTTCATGAAATCACATAACTGTGAATAAATGGCTTTGAACTGAATCATTCTTTTCTTTTCGAAATGTCGGGACACGTTCACAAATAAAAACGTTTTTGGGAGCAACCTGACTGCCACAGCCAGGTGACTTTTCTTCCAGTAGCTGACATGATGAGTTGCATTTCACCCACTGCACGTGGAAACACTGGTTACCACTGGTTACCACTGGTTACAACTGGTTACAGTGTGCCACAGTATCCTAGCATTGGAAAATTTTGGTGGAAAACGACACCCTATGGATACTATTTTTCCACTCTTTTTCCTGCGTTATATTGTGAATTTTCCACTCTTTATTTGCAAATGTATTGGGTAATTGAACCCTGATACTGATTTATTAATGCACTGATAGGGACAGCCTGTGGAGGGAAATACTGGTAAGAATTGGTATAGGTAATAACTAATTCTGGTAAGCGGGTAATGGGGAATTGATGAAGCTAAGTACATATGTTTTATGGTTGAATTTTCCACTCTATGCTTATTTTTGGCCAGAATTTCCCACTCCGCACCCCAGCTCCAAAGCAATACTAGGACCCTGGTGTGCCAACATAGTTTTCTAGTAGTCTTGTCTTCTGCAGCGTTGCATTTCGTCTACTTTGCATGCTGTTGGATGTAAATTTGTAAATTGTGTTGATGTTAATGACAACAAAAAATGTGGACTGCGATAGACCTGATGACCTTTTGGTCATGATAAACTAGTCATGACAATGGTAAAATATCACATTAGTAAAATGTGACGCCCCTTATGATATGACGGTATTCGTCCTGAACTGTTTCTCTCCGTCTATTGACTCGATGTTGTCTTAACAGATTCAGTGTCGTCCCTACTGATTCATTTGGTATTGTCTATGTTGACTCAGTGTTCTCCCTGCTGACTCGGTGTTGTCCTCGCTGACTCGACGTTGTCCCTGCTGACTCGGTGTTGTCCCTGCTGACTCGGTGTTGTCCCTAGTGACTCGGTGTTGTCCCTAGTGACTCGGTGTTGTCCTCGCTGACTCGGTGTTGTCCTCGCTGACTCGGTGTTGTCCTCGCTGACTCGGTGTCCCTAGTGACTTGGTGTTGTCCTCGCTGACTTGGTGTTGTCCTCGCTGACTTGGTGTTGTCCTCGCTGACTTGGTGTTGTCCTCGCTGACTTGGTGTTGTCCTCGCTGACTTGGTGTTGTCCTCGCTGACTTGGTGTTGTCCTCGCTGACTTGGTGTTGTCCTCGCTGACTCGACGTTGTCCCTGCTGATTCTATCTTGTCGTCGCTGACACGTTCTTGCCCTACTGATCCGGTGTCACCCTCCTGATGTTGTGCTGCCCTTTGCAGACCAGCGCCGTTGACGGCTGGTGGGGACGCGCCGGTGAAGGCCGACGGCGACGCCCTCTGCAAACCAGAGCCGGTGAAGGCCGGCGGTGACGCGCCGGTGAAGACTGGCGGTGCTGACCTCTGTATCCCAGCGCCGGCGACCACCGGCATCTCGCAGCGCACAATGCGGTGCGGCCTGTGCGGCTCCGTCTGTCAGCGGAAACAGGGCGCTCGCAGCGCCACCACATGGCTGCCGCGCTCTAACAGGACCGTGGCCGAGCTGCTGACGGGGATCGGCCACCCGGTCCCGGACCGCGCGCAACTCTGTCTCTCCTGTCTCGGGCTCGGCAGGGAGCTGGACTCGTTCATGAGGCGCACAGCGCTCGTCCGAGAGAAGATTAAGAAGCGAGCACTCCTGAAGGTTAGTGGTGGGTTGGGGAGGGACTAGTTGGGGGAGGGGTACGCTACTGATGGGTGGTTTTGAGTACTAAATCATGCAACACTATTTTATTATAGTAAATTGGTGATTGTCTTGAAAGGAAGCGTGAAGAGCGACTAACGAAACCCATTCCGCCGTGAATTTAGCTAGCTTATTCGACACCGACTGTCTGTTGTCTAGTCCAAATGGAAGCCAGTCAGAGGAGTGGGCTATTATTTAGCATGTGCGTTTTCAATATAGACCTTCAAATTCAGACTTGAACTGCTTTCACAGCTCAGACTCAAACTACTTCGTCGTCACTTGTCTTAACTTGGTAAAATATGGCTGAAATGGGACTGACTTATGACTTAACATATTAATACTAGACAAGCTGTGATGTAGAGTGATGACGATTCACACAGTTACTAAGTACCAACCCTCCGCTTCTCTGTCGTCAGGCTAAGAACGACGCCATATCGGAAGAAGGCGAAGCGACAGTACACGAAAAGGTGACACGAGCGACACAGAGCGAACCGACGGAGGAAGAAGAAACGAAAGAAGGACCACCTGAGGCAGAAGCGGCGAAAGGCAACCCGGCTGAGAACCTACCGTCGGAGGACGAACTGGCGGGGACTGAAGCGGTAGAGGCGGGAGCCACACCGACTCTCCGCACCCGCCGCTCCTCACGGATGTTAGATCAGGCCCCGCCGGCTCAATCTGAGGACGCGACCTACCCTACCGAGGACGGTGACGAGAAGGGATTGAGCAGCTTGGTGTCCGGGGGTGACAGTGGCGGAGCTGGCGATGGAGTGAGCAGAGTGAATCAAAATGCTGTGAAAGACGAACCTATGGAGGCTGGCGACCCTATGGACGAGGGCGGTGATGGCGGTGGTGATAGCATAACTACCGACTCCAGCGCGGAATGTCATGAGTCGGAGCAGGCTCGCGAGGCGGCTGACTCTAGCCGGGACTTGACTGAAGGCGGAGAGGACTGGCGCCAGTTTTACCGTGCCCGCCCCGCAGAGAAGCCGGCGCCCGAGCCGGGCTGCAAGCGGCCGGCAGCCGTGGACTGGAACGAACGATGGCGCAGCAGGACGATGAAGAACACGTCCTGGCGGGACCGCGTGTGGGACTGGTCGGCAGAGTACAACACCGCGTGCGCAGGCGAGCTGGGCTCAGACTCGAATGCGGAGCAGACAGCCACGCTGCCTGCCGGGCCTGCTGTGCGCGTTAAGGTCGAGCCAGGTACGGAGCCGGACGGCGAAGCGTGCGCCTCGGGTGGAGCTGCGCAGAACCACGACGATAAGATTTTTCGCGTCGGTCGCAAGGTCGTGACGAAGCAAAGCGACGGCTCGGCGGCGCCGGCAGTGAAGGTGATGCGCCAGGACCGCAGCGGCCAGCCGAAAGTCGCCTTCCTCGACCACAAGACAGCGCTGCGGGAGGCGGCACGCCTGGACCGCGTCCACGAAGTCCTGGAGGCCGCGTCGCGAGCCGCCAAGCCGCAGCGGCCTCGTAGGCGGCGTCCGCCACGGGTGATGACCAAACCCCCGGCAGAGGAGGCGCCGCTGCTGCCTTCGGACGTGGGCTGGATGGCGGCCGGGGCAGCGGACAACCAGCCGTGGCTGGCGGCAGAGGGCGCTGTCCACGCGGTGCTGGATGTGCAGCCTGGAGAGGCCTTGGTGGACGCTATCGCGCGGTCGGAGGCGGCGGCGGCTTCTCCAGAGGACTGGGTGGACGGCGCGGCACAGCTGCCCGTGCCGCTGGCACACATCAAGACGGAGCTGCCAGAGTGATGGGGCGACACGTGACGCTCCCGCGGCGACAGGGAGCGAGCGGCCCGCTAGAGCCAGTGATGCCGGTACTGGTTCGTCTGCCTCCGTGACCTTTGTAAATGTACTATTGGAGTGTGGTCCTTTCGCGTTTTGGGCAGGTAGTGTTGTACAGTATTGCAGTAATGTGCTGTTGGCTGGTCCACACCATGTGAAGTGATTTAATGAACTGTTCTTGTGTGTATGCGGTAAACGTGCACAAAACGGCTGCGAAGACTGCGGCTGGTCGTCTTATTGCCTGACTGGCTACGTATGGCATTCTGAACGGGACAATGCTTCTTTCACCCGTCAGCCTAGTGAATGTTGTGTTTTGTTATACATGCCAGTACAAACTCGCCAACTTTCAGCCCATCCTTTGTATCACTTCATATGTATTCTGTATCATGTTGTATGGTATTGTATAGGTTGATATGATATTTATATTTTTAATTCAGCGCCATGCTGAGCTGCGTAGAGCGGGAATGAGAACGTGTGTACGTGTCTGCCGCGCCCGTTGCCCCACAAATACAGACGTTTTGTGCGCATTTCATTATTATTCAGTACATTTATTGGGCGCCGCATAGCGTAGTAGCCGCGATGCATGACACTCATTGGTGTGAGATAACCTCTTTCCCGGCCGAAAATCAGACATCTGAGAAAGATGTTCACTCGTGATATTGATGGACCAACTATGCCGATGACATGTTCGGCTTTTCGTAACAGCCAAGCAAGTTTGGCGAATGTATAATGGTACACAATGATGACAGCCGCGAGTCGCGACACCAGTAACCTTCCGCCCAGCGACGGCACATCCAGCCTGCGGTAGACAGCGGCCTCCACAACTGACACAAATGATCGCTGTCATCGCTGCCTGCTTCCGCAGTCATTACTACTCTCACCCCATGACCCTCATCCCCCCCCCCCCCCACCCGCACCACTCCCCCCCCCCCCCCCCCCCCCACGAGCCGCGCTACATCACAACGCGTGGAACCGACTGCCAGGGGGTGACACCGCTTGAGCGCCATATAGGTCACCTCGTCGGTGCTCACAAAACGTGATTTGACGTCACTGGCGGCAGAGCGCTCCACCAATCAAATTGCAAGATTTCAGCTAGAATAGCGCAATAGTTGAAATTGAACAGTCTGTTGGTGGCGTGTTGCGTGCGGGTTTCGATGGCTGACGTTCGTCAAATTAGCAGCATCAGATATCGCACTGGCAGTGTGATATTCCGAGGTGTCTCGATTTGCCCCAAATTTTGCATACAGGGCCTCCTCGATGCGCTGATTCCGAAAATATGCCTCTATAGGGCGGTATTTTTGGTCGTTTACGAGTTACAGCCATGCGCTTGAGCGCGGCGCCGACGAAGGAGCCGGGCACCGCCAGTGACGTCATCCGGCGGTCGGGCGAGTTCAAGGTCAAATGGCTCGTGTCTTTACCTGGTTATAGGGCCTTGGCGGCAGCCATCCATGTCCGTTCGCGCCGCGCGCTCTCGACTGTTTTAAATCGCTGATTCACCGACTATCGCTTTCACTGTGCGCGCGTGTGTATGTATGTGCTGCATCATGAGTAGGGTGTGTCACTAATAAAGATTCAAAACGGCCCTATGATTTGCCTTTGCTCTGAGGACCCAGAAAAACGATGCTGATGTTCGTTTTCTCCCACTCGCTAAACAAGAGCGGCGCGGAGCACGAGAAGCGCGGAGACGATACTGATGTTCGTTTTCTCCCACTCGCTAAACATGAGCGGCGCGGAGCACGAGAAGTTTGACCTATCTCAATACTTTAGCGACACCAGCGCCGCCCTGGTGGTGGAAGATTGTACTAACGTACAATCATTTATTCTAAGCATCACTGGGGCCCTCCAATTGCAACGTGTATCACAGAACAAAATCTGATATAATCACGACGCTTTACACGGCAGCTAGTGCAAATAATACTGTGTATTTGAAACAAATTCACCCCATTTGGTGCTGGGGAAAGTTGAGGTACCTTCTATCTCATCAGTGACATCACATAACCCATACTCTAAGCGTGAATATTGGTTATTGGCCAACACACCGTGCAACCCCACCAATCACCATAATACGCAGAGCAGATTGTTATGAACATATGGATATTATACAACATATTGAACATATGAACATTTGAGACTTGGGGACATATAGTCGTTATGACATAGCAGCATCTAATTAATAATTGCCATCGATGTCTACTCATCTATGCATTACCCGCATCTGATCGCCAAACACTGTTTAGGAAACAACACCTTCCTAACACTGGCTGCCGCGACGACTCACACTACAGAACGCATACGCCAGATTATAAATTTGGCAGCGCACCTACCAACCAATCGACAGAAAAATAAAACGGTATCAATCATTTCGCAGACACGCATTAGGATACATATTACAACCATGCATATATACGGCGGCGTGCGAGGCATGTCAGTGGTTTTGAATGTTTTTTATCGTGACTGTTTGCTGGTCGCATCTAACACCTGCTGGCGGTAACGGAGCGGCTGCAGATGAGCCCGTGACGCTGCTCCTCGCCAAAAACCCGCACCAGCAGCCTCAGTCACCACCTTCATTTTGATTTTGACCTTTCATCTGACCGTGACCTGACATGCTACCTTATTTTGACAATTTAGCGTACACTTTGGATGCGTCTCACTGAGACCTTTCGATTGTCGCCTTGCGTGTCCCGTTGCGGTTATTGGTTCGGAAGTAACGAGGGGGAGAATATGTCCCCCCCCTCTCCCCCAGCGGGGCGTGTTCGGCTGAATACCTCAGCGGGGCGCGGGTTAACGTCGCGCGTTAACATCGCGCTCTTTGTAAATACGCCCCTGGGTTTGTCCCCCCCCCGCAACCTCCCAACCACAAACCCACGTCTAGATCCGCCCATGAATGTATTGAATAATGATTCAACACGCACAAAACGTTTGCATATGTGGGGCAACGGGCGCGGCAGACACGTACACACGTTCTCATTCCCGCTCTACGCAGCTCAGCATGGCGCTGAATTAAAAATATAAATATCATATCAACCTATACAATACCATACAACATGATACAGAATACATATGAAGTGATACAAAGGATGGGCTGAAAGTTGGCGAGTTTGTACTGGCATGTATAACAAAACACAACATTCACTAGGCTGACGGGTGAAAGAAGCATTGTCCCGTTCAGAATGCCATACGTAGCCAGTCAGGCAATAAGACGACCAGCCGCAGTCTTCGCAGCCGTTTTGTGCACGTTTACCGCATACACACAAGAACAGTTCATCAAATCACTTCACATGGTGTGGACCAGTCAACAGCACATTACTGCAATACGGTACAACACTACCTGCCCAAAACGCGAAAGGACCACACTCCAATAGTACATTTACAAAGGTCACGGAGGCAGACGAACCAGTACCGGCATCACTGGCTCTAGCGGGCCGCTCGCTCCCTGTCGCCGCGGGAGCGCCGCGTGTCGCCCCATCACTCTGGCAGCTCCGTCTTGATGTGTGCCAGCGGCACGGGCAGCTGTGCCGCGCCGTCCACCCAGTCCTCTGGAGAAGCCGCCGCCGCCTCCGACCGCGCGATAGCGTCCACCAAGGCCTCTCCAGGCTGCACATCCAGCACCGCGTGGACAGCGCCCTCTGCCGCCAGCCACGGCTGGTTGTCCGCTGCCCCGGCCGCCATCCAGCCCACGTCCGAAGGCAGCAGCGGCGCCTCCTCTGCCGGGGGTTTGGTCATCACCCGCGGCGGACGCCGCCTGCGAGGCCGCTGCGGCTTGGCGGCTTGCGACGCGGCCTCCAGGACCTCGTGGACGCGGTCCAGGCGTGCCGCCTCCCGCAGCGCTGTCTTGTGGTCGAGGAAGGCGACTTTCGGCTGGCCGCGGCGGTCCTGGCGCATCACCTTCACTGCCGGCGCCGCCGAGCCGTCGCTCTGCTTCGTCACGACCTTGCGACCGACGCGGAAAATCTTATCGTCGTGGTTCTGCGCAGCTCCACCCCAGGCGCACGCTTCGCCGTCCGGCTCCGTACCTGGCTCGACCTTAACGCGCACAGCGGGCCCGGCAGGCAGCGAGGCTGTCTGCTCCGCATTCGAGTCTGAGCCCAGCTCGCCTGCGCACGCGGTGTTGTACTCGGCCGACCAGTCCCACACGCGGTCCCGCCAGGACGTGTTCTTCATCGTCCTGCTGCGCCATCGTTCGTTCCAGTCCACGGCTGCCGGCCGCTTGCAGCCCGGCTCGGGCGCCGGCTTATCTGCAGGGCGGGCACGGTAAAACTGGCGCCAGTCCTCTCCGCCTTCAGTCAAGTCCCGGCTAGAGTCAGCCGCCTCGCGACCCTGCTCCGAATCATGACATTCCGCGCTGGAGTCGGTAGTTATACTAGCACCAACGCCATCACCGCCCTCGTCCATAGGGTCGCCAGCCTCCATAGGTTCGTCTTTCACAGCATTTTGATTCACTCTGCTCACTCCATCGCCAGCTCCGCCACTGTCACCCCCGAGCACCAAGCTGCTCAATCCCTTCTCGTCACCGTCCTCGGTAGGGTAGGTCGCGTCCTCAGATTGAGCCGGCGGGGCCTGATCTAACATCTGTGAGGAGCGGCGGGTGCGGGGAGTCGGTGTGGCTCCCGCCTCTACCGCTTCAGTCCCCGCCAGTTCGTCCTCCGACGGTAGGCTCTCAGCCGGTTCGCCTTTCGCCGCTTCTGCCTCAGGTGGTCCCTCTTTCTTTTCTTCTTCCTCCGTCGGTTCGCTCTGTGTCGCTCGTGTCACCTTTTCGTGTACTGTCGCTTCGCCTTCTTCCGATATGGCGTCGTTCTTAGCCTGACGACAGAGAAGCGGAGGGTTGGTACTTAGTAACTGTGTGAATCGTCATCACTCTACATCACAGCTTGTCTAGTATTAATATGTTAAGTCATAAGTCAGTCCCATTTCAGCCATATTTTACCAAGTTAAGACAAGTGACGACGAAGTAGTTTGAGTCTGAGCTGTGAAAGCAGTTCAAGCCTGAATTTATAGGTCTATATTGAAAACGCACATGCTAAATAATAGCCCACTCCTCTGACTGGTTTCCTTTTGGACTAGACAACAGACAGTCGGTGTCGAATGCGCCAGCTAAATTAATGGCGAAATGGGTTTCGTTACTCGCTCTTCACGCTTCCTTTCAAGACAATCACTAATTTATAAGTGTTGCATGATTTAGTACTCAAAACCACCCATCAATACCGTACCCCCCCCCCCCCCCCCCCCCCACTAGCGTACCCACCCCCTCCCATCTAGCCCCCTCCCCCAACAACCCACCACTAACCTTCAGAAGTGCTCGCTTCGTAATCTTCTCTCGGACGAGCGCCGTGCGCCTTATGAACAAGTCCAGCTCCCTGCCGAGCCCGAGGCAGGAGCGACAGAGGTGCGCGCCGTCCGGGACCGGGTGGCCGATCCCCGTCAGCAGCTCGGCCACGGAAGGAGGCCGAGCTGCCGCTCTACTGTTAGAGCGCGGCAGCCATGTGGTGGCGCTGCGACCGCCCCGTTTCCGCTGACGGACGGCGCCGCACAGGCCGCACCGCATGTTGCGCTGCGAGATACCAGTGGTCACCGGCGCGCCGCAACAAATTTTAAGTCATTTGGAAAACAGGAACATTCTTATTTGTAAACATGTGAGATTTTAACTACTATTTATGCTGAACTCACATGAATGAAAACATTACTGACTTAAAGACGCATGAAGCAGGTCGTTCAGTCAACATTCTCGTGCACCTCGTGTTGTTAACTAGGGCAGCCATGCCATTGCCTTTGTTTCGTCGCTAGATCATACATACCAGTAAAACGCCTTTTTGGGCGATGACCGCGCGGTCGCGCACTGGTTAGCTTTAGTTGTACCAGTGCGCGGTCGCGCACTGGTAAAACTAAAGCTAAAACAGGTTTGAAATATGAAACAGTACGGGAACACACATGGTAGTAACACATAGTCCTTTTAGTCCTTTTAGTACTCCATACAAATTGCCAGGCCTCCATGCATGCCAACATAAAAGTTAAGTTTGATTAAATTGTACATTATCTTCTTTCTCGAATCCGCCAAAAGGGAGTACGTCCTGAGCGCTGTATGTTTCCGCGTATACAAAACGAATGCTTAGATACATCAAGCCATTTTTGGTCAAGAATGATTTGTGTTCATTTCGACATCTGCAGATGCCACGCGCTGTGGTACCACCCCTATCAGAACGCACCATAACAAAATCAAAATTGATTTGATGGTCCTATCCAATGGTGAAAACCCCATCTCAATCGGAGCAGTGGTTGCAAAGTTCTTAGCTTCCGAAAACGTCTGTATCGCCGGGTCGGGCCGGGTCAAATGTAAATTTGTCTAGTAAGTTGACGAGAACTTCACGGGCGCTTCGCGCCCGCTCGATAATTAGATAGTATTTGGAAGACATTGAAAAGAAAAGCACATCTGGTCTTTGCCATCTATTGCATACCCTCTGTAAACAATATCGAATATGATATTCAGAAGATACAAGCGCTTCAAGAAAAGGAACAAGACTGAACACGACGCATCTTTAGGTATGACATACACATTACACAATGCTGGATCGATGGCAAAGTGAAGACACCTAGTAACTTACGATGTTTGGGTGCTCCTGCGTCTTGTGTTTGTACAGGGAGTGGTAGTTAGTGCTCACATACCTGCAGCGATCACAGGAGAAGCGCTGAAAAGAACACAAATGCACTGTCACACAGGATAAATCACCCATTCAACTACCAGTAAGGCGCCGTAGTTGGCGATGAACGAGCGAGCGCGAAGGAAATGTATGGGGAATTTCAACTCGATCGGGCAAGTAGTTTTCTGAGATACCAAAAAGGTGCGCACGTGCGCACCTGCAGAGGCACCCCACCCCTGACTTGTGGGAAAGTGGCGGCTAAGAGGTCCCTAACCACACACCAAATTTGAACATAATCGGCTGAGACGTTCCGGAGATATATAATAGGGGTGAGCACGTGCGCACGTGCAGAGGCACCCCGCCCCTGACTTGTGTAAAGGCGGCGGCTTAGAGGTCCCTAACCACACACCAAATTAGAACACAATCGGCTCAGCCGTTTCTGAGATATAGAATAGGGGTGTGCACGTGCGCACGTGCAGAGGCACCCCATCCCTGACTTGTGGGAAGGCGGCGGTTGAGGGTCCCTAACCACACACCAAATTTGCACACAATCGGCTCAGCCGTTCCTGAGATAAAGAATAGGGGTGTGCACGTGCAAAGACACCCCACCCCTGACTTGTGGAAAGGCGGCGGCTGAGACTGAGAGGTCCCTAACCACGCGCCAAATTCGAACACAATCGGCTCAGCAGTTCCTGAGATACAAAATAGGGGCGTGCACGTGCGCACGTGCGCACATGCAGAGGCACCCCACACATGACGTGTGGAAAACTGGCGGACGAAAGGTCCCTAACCACACACCAAATTTGAACACAATCGGTTCAGCCGTTCCTGAGATATAGGATAGGGGTGTACACGTGCGCACGTGCAGTCACCCCACCCCTGACTTGTCATCATCATCACGTTTATTAACAGAAATAGGAAGTAAATACAAATTAAGGGTGAATTGGCACAGAAGCGCTTACAAGCGCTTAAGTCAAGGTACCAACTCAAAGTAAACATACATTTTATCGAGTACCTCCACCGCCGCCGCTACGTCAGGCCCGCAGGCATATGGCTAAGAGAAGCCCGCCCGTCACTGCACACCTCACCGGGCTCGTCTCGCTCGTCCGCTAAAAATGTATCTGCTACTATCGCAGTCAAATCTTCTTGATTTTAAAAGATAGGCCTGAAGATACTTAGCCACCGCGGCGACCATCGCCGCCACCGATATTCCGTCCATGCAGGAGGATTTGGAGTTGGATGTAGGTCGGGATATTTTTTAAATCACAATGCAGTGTGTTTGACAAATTTTCGAACAGTGCGTTTCTTTCGAGGATGTATTTGGGGCATGCAAGTATAAAGTGTTTAACATTTTCCATTTGGTGACGCAGGAACATGCTAGTGTCCGATGTTTGGAGTTGAAATAAATGCGAATTCAAATGGGACATTTCGCTTCTCAATCTGGTGTGGTGAATATTACCCATTTTTGACCCATCTGTATAGAAATGCGGAGGACTTGGTAATCCCAGCTGCTCAATGATATTATTTTTGAAAGCAGTGTGTGTGAGACCTCGTGTTGTTTCCGGTAGCTGATTGAACTGCTTGTTTGTTTGGATGAAAAAAGATCGCTGGTATGAAGTTGTGTGGGGCCGCTCGTGGCTGTGCGTGTTTGCATTCCTAAGCGCTCTATTTGTGTCCTGTACTCGTGTTCACGTGCGCGTCACGTGCAAAACTTGTGGGAAAGTGGCGGCTGAGAGGCCCCTAACAACACACCAGATGTACACACAATCGGTTCAGCCGTTGCGGAGTTATTGCGAGAAAACACCTTTGCAACACCCCTCACGCGGCACGCGCCACGCCCAGTGGTAAACACCCCACCCATGTGAGTCGGCACTGGTCACAAACAGGGTAGGCTGGATGGGGCTACTCAGCAAAGAAGTCAGCTTGTCAATCGGACTTACGGTTGCAGAGATATAAGCTTCTCAAAAGCGTCGCCACGGGCCGGGCCGGGTCGGGTCGGGTCGGATACACCATTACTTATTGTCACCAGCAATCCGAGCCAGTTACAATTTTATTTTATTGTCAGCACCAGCAAACCCAATGAAATGCCACTATAGCACATGTCCCAAAATGGACTAGAACGCAGCAGAAGCGGAGCTTTGCAAGCCTTCCAGTTTGACATGTTGTTGTTAACCAACTTAACTACTTACAGAATCGCCAGCATGTGACCGACACATGTGCTCCCTCAGGTGTTTGAAAGATGGAATCATCCTGTCGCAGACACGACACTGCCTGGCCTGGAAAATAACATCATTCGGTAAATAGTACCCAGAAAGGTTTAAACAACGCACTAAACCGCACCTGGCATGAACGCCGGCGCACCACAAACTAACACAACCTAAACTGAATAAGCCAAGCACGGTAAGTGTATCACATATCAAAGCAGAGGCAGCGAAGCGCCCGCAAGGTGTTTTGCCATGTAGGCAAAAATTGTCAATTTAACACGCGCAGTGAGTGGTGGTGGGGGGAGGGGGGGGGGGCACGTTTGAGCCCCCCATGTTTTTCGCTGAATAGCTCGAAAACGAAGCGGAGCAGGGCGGTGTTTTTTGCGCGCCATTAAATCCAACTCAATAGCGGATCGTTTGACGCAAAACAAAAGCAAATCGGTCGGTATTTTTTTTTTAGTTATATGGATTTGACATCCAAGACGGCGGCCAGAATCAAGGTCGGCGAAGAGATATCTTCAGAACCAACCGTCGGATCGTGATGATTCGAACGCCATTTGGTAGACAACGTCAATGTTCATCCCGGACACAACTTTGGACACATTGCTGGTGACCTGTGACGTCACAAGACAAATTCCCAAAATTGTGACATTTGGCCAGATTTGACCTTCGTGACCTCGCTTGACCTTGAAGATATTGACCTAAATTCACGAGAAATTTTAGCAAATGTAGATCATCATAGAACCTACTTAACCTGTAAGTTTGATCTAGCTCTGTGGTGAGGGTTATTACAGACCTGAGTGACGTCTAGTTCTAGCTCTCATACTTTCGGAGATCTTAGGAGCAGGGGAAGGGGGGGGGGGCACTAAAGTGCCCACCCCCTCCGCTGTGTGTTAACACGCGCCCTGGAGGGCCTCTGATAATTACACGCCCTGGAGGGGGGGGGGATTTCGCCCCCCATATGATCTCGAAAACCATGCAACGTAGCGACAAGCGGAACACGGCGTTAGATAGCTCGACACAAGCTCTATCGAAAGTACATCGGTCTTTTTTTTAGGTCAGGTCAATATTGAGGTCACCAGAGGTCATCAAAGGTCAGATTTTCCAGTTTTAGGACTTCGCTTAGAACACCCCCAAATATCTCGGGAACTATGATAGCTAGGAACAAACGGGAAAAACATCGAAAGCTCTGGCAAAAATGCAATCGACATATGTGTCCTCAAATTTGAGCTCAGGTCAATAGTTTAGGCTCCAGAGGTCATCAAATGTCAAAAAAGTATTTTTTTTTTGCAAAACCTTTTTCGCGAATAACTTGTTACCTAATAAAGATAAAGCAATAGGTTTTACGCCATCGTGTTTGTCTCGTCAAGGCACTTCAAATCATATTCATGTTGACCAGGTTAGGTCAACTGAGAAATTTCACCTCAGGTCAAGGTCAAGTGGTGACCCAAGTTGGTCATGTTGCATATTGGGAGACGTGTCTCAACGAGACAAACAGATTGGTACCATTTTATCTTCTCTATCTTCATTATGTCGATAGTAATTGATAAAACAGTGTTGGCGGTCACGAAATTGACCTGACCTTAGGTCACCGATATTAGAACTCCGAGATAAACAAATTGCTGGTATCTATGACCTTATGGAATCCTGCAAGTTTGAAACCGATCGGCCTAAAACTGTGGCTGTGGTACTACTGCAAACGTTCTCGAGTTTGGGTCATCACGTGACTCCAGGTCTGGTGACCTGACCTGAGATGACCCGAGGTCAAGAATTTTACATAATGTGAGAAGTTAATTGCCGAACAGGTACGCACAAAACGGCGGCGCTGCGCGCCACTGTTTTCGCGTTATTCTCGAAAAACCGGAGGGGGGGGGGGGCGGATTTCGCCCCCCCCCCTCTCCAGGGCGCGTGTTAAAGCAAATGTGTACCATTCTTTCGGTTATTTTCGGTTTGACAAGAACATGTTTTGTGGAACCGATAGTTCTTCAGCAATTTGCATCGATGTAATTTGCATCTTGAGCGACTTAAATTGAAATTTCACCTCTATTGCTATGACTCATTTAGATTTCGATATCGATAAATACGACCACCACACCACCGCTCTCCACAGTGAGGGTTATTACAGACCGCTCCACAGTGAGGGTTATTACAGACCGTCACAGCACCGCTCCACAGTGAGGGTTATTACAGACCGCTCCACAGCACCGCTCGACAGTGAGGGCTATTACAGACCGCTCCACAGCACCGCTCTCCACAGTGAGGGGTATTACAGACCACTCCACAGCACCGCTCTCCACAGTGAGGGTTATTACAGACCGCTCCACATCACCGCTCCACAGTGAGGGTTATTACAGACCGCTCCACATCACCGCTCCACAGTGAGGGTTATTACAGACCTGCTCCACATCACCGCTCCACAATGAGGGTATTACAGGCCACCACAGCACCGCTCCACAGTGAGGGTTATTAGACCGCCACAACACCGCTCCACAGTGAGGGTTATTACAGACCGCTCAACAGTGAGGGTTATTACAGACCGCTCCACAACACCGCTCCACAGTGAGGGTTATTACAGACCGCTCAACAGTGAGGGTTATTACAGACCGCTCCACATCATCGCTCCACAGTGAGGGTTATTACAGACCGCTCCACAGTGAGGGTTATTACATACCGCTCCACAGTGAGGGTTATTACATACCGCCACAGCACCGCTCTCCACAGTGAGGGTTATTACAGACCTGCTCCACAGCACCGCTCCACAGTGAGGGTTATTACAGACCGTCACAGCACCACTCCACAGTGAGGGTTATTACATACCGCTCCACAGTGAGGGTTATTACACACAACCACAGCACCGCTCCACAGTGAGGGTTATTACAGACCGCTCCAAAGTGAGGGTTATTACACACAACCACAACACCGCTCCACAGTGAGGGTTATTACGTACCGCCACAGCACCGCTCCACAGTGAGGGTTATTAGACCGCCACAGCACCGCTCCACAGTGGGGGTTATTACATACCGCCACAGCACCGCTCCACAGTGAGGGTTATTACAGACCGCCACAGCACCGCTCCGCAGTGAGGGTTATTACAGACCACCACAGTACCGCTCCACAGTGAGGGTTATTACAGACCGCTCCACAGTGAGGGTTATTACAGACCTGCTCCACAGCACCGCTCCACAGTGAGGGTTATTACAGACCACCAGAGCACCGCTCTCCACAGTGAGGGTTATTACAGACCACCACAGCACCGTTCCAGTGAGGGTTATTACAGACCGCTCCACAGCACCGCTCCACAGTGAGGGGTATTACAGACCACTCCACAGCACCGCTCTCCACAGTGAGGGTTATTACAGACCGCTCCACATCATCGCTCCACAGTGAGGGTTATTACAGACCGCTCCACAGTGAGGGTTATTACATACCGCTCCACAGTGAGGGTTATTACATACCGCCACAGCACCGCTCCACAGTGAGGGTTATTACAGACCGCTCCACAGTGAGGGTTATTACAGACCGCTCCACAGTGAGGGTTATTACAGACCGCTCCACAGTGAGGGTTATTACATACCGCTCCACAGCACCGCTCCACAATGAGGGTTATTACAGACCGCTCCCCAGAGAGGGTTATTACAGACCGTCACAGCACCGCTCCACAGTGAGGGTTATTACAGACCGCTCCACAGTGAGGGTTATTACAGACCGCCACAGCACCGCTCCACAGTGAGGGTTATTACAGACCGCTCCACAGTGAGGGTTATTACAGACCGCTCCACAGTGAGGGTTATTACATACCGCTCCACAGCACCGCTCCACAGTGAGGGTTATTACAGACCGCTCCACAGAGAGGGTTATTACAGACCGTCACAGCACCGCTCCACAGTGAGGGTTATTACAGACCGCTCCACAGTGAGGGTTATTACAGACCGCCACAGCACCGCTCCACAGTGAGGGTTATTACAGACCGCTCCACAGTGAGGGTTATTACAGACCGCTCCACATCATCGCTCCACAGTGAGGGTTATTACATACCGCTCCACAGTGAGGGTTATTACAGACCGCCACAGCACCGCTCCACAGTGAGGGTTATTACAGACCGCCACAGCACCGCTCCACAGTGAGGGTTATTACAGACCGCTCCACAGTGAGGGTTATTACAGACCGCTCAACAGTGAGGGTTATTACAGACCGCTCCACATCATCGCTCCACAGTGAGGGTTATTACATACCGCTCCACAGTGAGGGTTATTACATACCGCCACAGCACCGCTCCACAGTGAGGGTTATTACAGACCGCTCCACAGTGAGGGTTATTACAGACCGCTCCACAGTGAGGGTTATTACATACCGCTCCACAGCACCGCTCCACAATGAGGGTTATTACAGACCGCTCCACGGAGAGGGTTATTACAGACCGTCACAGCACCGCTCCACAGTGAGGGTTATTACAGACCGCTCCACAGTGAGGGTTATTACAGACCTCCACAGCACCGCTCCACAGTGAGGGTTATTACAGACCGCTCCACAGTGAGGGTTATTACAGACCGCTCCACAGTGAGGGTTATTACAGACCGCTCCACATCATCGCTCCACAGTGAGGGTTATTACATACCGCTCCACAGTGAGGGTTATTACATACCGCCACAGCACCGCTCCACAGTGAGGGTTATTACAGACCGCTCCACAGTGAGGGTTATTACAGACCGCTCCACAGTGAGGGTTATTACAGACCGCTCCACAGTGAGGGTTATTACAGACCGCTCCACATCATCGCTCCACAGTGAGGGTTATTACATACCGCTCCACAGTGAGGGTTATTACATACCGCCACAGCACCGCTCCACAGTGAGGGTTATTACAGACCGCTCCACAGTGAGGGTTATTACAGACCGCTCCACAGTGAGGGTTATTACATACCGCTCCACAGCACCGCTCCACAGTGAGGGTTATTACAGACCGCTCCACGGAGAGGGTTATTACAGACCGTCACAGCACCGCTCCACAATGAGGGTTATTACATACCGCTACACAGCACCGCTCTCCACAATGAGGGTTATTAGAGACCGCTCCACAGCACCGCTCCACAGTGAGGGTTATTACAGACCGCTCCACAGCACCGCTCTCCACAGTGAGGGTTATTACAGACCGCCGCAGCACCGTTCCACAGTGAGGGTTATTACAGACCGCTCAACAGTGAGGGTTATTACAGACCGCTCTACAGTGAGGGTTATTACAGACCGCTTCACAGCATCGCTCCACAGTGAGGGTTATTACAGACCACCAGAGCACCGCTCTCCACAGTGAGGGTTATTACAGACCTGCTCCACAGCACCGCTCCACAGTGAGGGTTATTACAGACCGTCACAGCACCGCTCCACAGTGAGGGTTATTACAGACCTGCTCCACAGCACCGCTCCACAGTGAGGGTTATTACAGACCACCACAGCAACGCTCCACAGTGAGGGTTATTACAGACCGCTCCACAGCACGGCTCTCCACAGTGAGGGTTATTACAGACCACCACAGCACCACTCCAGTGAGGGTTATTACAGACCGTCACAGCACCGCTCCACAGTGAGGGTTATTACAGACCGCTCCACAGCACCGCTCTCCACATTGAGGGTTATTACAGACCATCACAGCACCGCTCCACAATGAAGGTTATTACAGACCGCTACACAGCACTGCTCCACAGTGAGGGTTATTACAGACCACCACAGCACCGCTCAACAGTGAGGGTTATTACAGACCGCCACAACACGGCTCCACAGTGAGGGTTATTACAGACCGCCACAGCACCGTTCCACAGTGAGGGTTATTACAGACCGCTCCACAGTGAGGGTTATTACAGACCGCCACAGCACCGCTCCACTAACAGCACCGCTGTTATTACAGGGAAGATGCTGCGTGAAACGACAAGACTATTCTCTATTTTTGAGAAAGACTTTTCGCCGATGCTAACGATATACCAGTAAAACGCCTTGTGGGCGATAACCAAGTGGCATCCTTCACATAGATAGTCAACATCTCATATCAATGCCCTAGTTTGTGCACTAAATTGTATTGGACTAGAAAATAGTTCCTGAGACAGGGATTGAGCTCACATGTGGTCAAAGTTAACTTGATCGCTATGACAAAATGTATCCCTTCTGACGCGTCCCACACCAGTGGCGAATCTACGGCTCGGAGAAATGGGCAATTGCCCCCCCCCCCCCAAACCGCCTGAAATCGGCACAAAATTGACACCTGATATACAATAAAATCTAAGCAGCTTTTACTTACTTACTTGTACTTACTTACAAGTAAGTAAGTAAAAGCTGCTTAGATTTTATTGTATATCAGGTGTCAATTTTGTGCCGATTTCAGGCGGTTTGGGGGGGGGGGGGGCAATTGCCCATTTCTCCGAGCCGTAGATTCGCCACTGGTGTGGGACGCGTCAGAATGGATACATTTTGTCATAGCGATCAAGTTAACTTTGACCACATGTGAGCTCAATCCCTGTCTCAGGAACTATTTTCTAGTCCAATACAATTTAGTGCACAAACTAGGGCATTGATATGAGATGTTGACTATCTATGTGAAGGATGCCACTTGGTTATCGCCCACAAGGCGTTTTACTGGTATATCGTTAGTTTTACTAAAGAAAGTTTGCTTTAAATCAGCTATCAATGCATAAGCAAGCGAAATCCGATGAGTTTTCAGAATTGTGTGACGTTTTGGAATTCCCCCCCCCCCCCCGTCCTGGATCCGCCTGTGTCCCACACGCCCAATCGTCCTACCCGTTAGCACTGCAGCGCACATTTAAGTGCAGACATACCAATTCACAAATATAACCAACGCGCACGCGCACACACACATCAATATGCTCCATCCATAAATGTAAAAAGAACAGCCACCACACATTTTCATAGATGTTATTCATATACATTATGGCAACAAATCAAAGGATGTAGAAAAGTAAAAATACAAAATATTATAGGTTGTACATTTACTGAATGATAGACACTTCTTCCCATTGTTACCTGCTCATAGGCATTGGGATGCTTATATGGAAACTAAAAAGCCACATGTTAAAGGCATAATCAAAGCTTAAAGAACAAGTCATATGACAATAAAATACCTACCTTGGGATGCATGCGAGACATGTGGGAGCGAAGAGTCTTCTCTGATGGGGCCATATACCCGCAGAGGCGCACAGTGCTTGCCTGGAAAATAAATGGCCGTGTTACAAAAAGGTATGTAGTTACAAAAAGGTATGTAGATGATGATGATTTGGGTTTAAGGGCGCCGCAGCTACTACTCTGACTTTTGATTATAAAACCACTTTAAGCTTGTCAAGACGCTTGCCACTCCATTGCCCTTTGCAGACTAACAACAAAGACCACATCAAATCGGTTACTTTTGGGCTAAAACCCAGGCAACTACTTTGAATCATGACCTGAGTCAAAAGAGTCTCGATAGTTGGTCAGTGTTTGTTTTGAACTTGGTGCTTTGCTGTGAAATTCTGACATCCTTGCCCCCTAAATCTCCTAAATCTCTGAATTTGGCTACCATATCGTGTAGTATGTTATGATCTACTCAGCGTTTCGTTGTCCGTGTCTAATCAGCCTAAGGATTCGGCCGACATCAGGTGTCCGGCGGTACTGAGAAGGACCGCACGGCGTCAGGTGTCCGGCGGTACTGAGAAGGACCGCACGGCGTCAGGTGTCCGGCAGTACTGAGAAGGACCGCACGGCGTCAGGTGTCCGGCGGTACTGAGAAGGATCGCACGGCGTCAGGTGTCCGGCAGTACTGAGAAGGACCGCACGGCGTCAGGTGTCCGGCGGTACTGAGAAGGACCGCACGGCGTCAGGTGTCCGGCAGTACTGAGAAGGACCGCACGGCGTCAGGTGTCCGGCGGTACTGAGAAGGACCGCACAGCGTCAGGTGTCCGGCGGTACTGAGAAGGATCGCACGGCGTCAGGTGTCCGGCGGTACTGAGAAGGACCGCACGGCGTCCGGTGTCCGGCGGTACTGAGAAGGACCGCACGGCGTCAGGTGTCCGGCGGTACTGAGAAGGACCGCACGGCGTCAGGTGTCCGGCGGTACTGAGAAGGACCGCACGGCGTCAGGTGTCCGGCGGTACTGAGAAGGACCGCACGGCGTCAGGTGTCCGGCGGTACTGAGAAGGACCGCACGGCGTCCGGTGTCCGGCGGTACTGAGAAGGACCGCACGGCGTCAGGTGTCCGGCGGTACTGAGAAGGACCGCACGGCGTCAGGTGTCCGGCGGTACTGAGGACCGCCCGGCGTCAGGTGTCCGGCGGTACTGAGAAGGACCGCACGGCGTCAGGTGTCCGGCGGTACTGAGAAGGACCGCACGGTGTCAGAAACGGTGGTGGCTATCGGCCACGTACATGTCGAAGTTGAAAACTCCTTGGAATCACCATGATCGAACCTGGTACCTCAAGTTTCGGCTTATATAGCAGCTGCGGCATCGGCGGCGGCGTCTTCAACGCAGGCCCAGGCGGCCGCGCGGGCTCCTTCACGGGCAGCGGCGGCATCGGCAGCGTCGGCATTTGTTCTGGCACCGGCTTCGGCACCTGCTGTACCGATGCGCTGCACCTGAAGCGTTTGCTCGGGGGTGACGTGAAGCTGTGGCCAATGGACTGCTTGTTTGCCCCAGGGTACTGGAACCAGGTCGGGACGCTTCCTTCGCAGAGCTTTCTGCGCTCTTGGCATGGCAAGAAAACGTCCTCAGTGAAGTGGTCACTGCAGAGCAGTGTGCTCTCCGATGGTTTCCACGGCCTTCCTTTTTCCTCCTGCCGTCTGGTGGCACGAACCCATTTCTTGAGTAGCCTCCTATTCTTAAGAGGGTATCTGAAAAAGAAAGAATCTTTATTGGCGAATGAAGGGCATTCTGGGAGGCCCTCGCCTTTACTTACAACACAAGAGAATAGCATAACTTAAATGGACTGTCTCACCTTCACATTATATTTGAGTTAAGATAGCCATGTTGTTGGATTTGCATTGAAATATAGTAGGGTATCAGTTAAAACAACCACATAGGTATAATGGAAAAGAAATTCGAGCTTGGTCTTGACAATTGTAACGAATAAACCCTACGTAAATTTGAATACGGGTCTAAAGCCGATGACGTCGTCTCTCTTTACCAAATGATGATGGTAGTCGATTTGTTTTAAGGTGAACCTTGGAGGTATTTGCTACGTTTCAATGGTTTGGTAATTGGTTTATTTTGTATTCAAAGCGCCAGAATTGTCTCGAAATAATTGTGCCATAATTTGGCAGCGTAAAGGATTTCTGTGTAGCTATCTAGAGCTCAATATGACGTCATCAACCCAAATATGAATACTTAACTTTTTATGAAATTGAGCACTGTTTGCCAGAAACAAATGTCATAATCGTGTTCGGCAGCAATAACTTCATATTTTGAACCACAAGCGGCGTACATTTGACAAATTTGGGAAGGTGGGACAGCCCCTTTAACCCGCGCGGCGTGTGGGGGGGGGGGGTATTTACCCCCACCCGGATTTTCTCAATAACTTGAAAACTATGACAGATATCGAAGTGAAACTGTCGGTACCTTATGCTGCATCAATTATACGTCTTCTGTCATTTTTTTTTATATATTGAAATTGGTTGATTTAGTTTAGGAGATAATGACGTTTTAGTGACGTCATGTCATGCCATTTTTGGTGGAAAAACTATAAATGTTTGACAAATGGTAGACAATCGAGTTTAAAAACAAATTGAAAATAAAAAAAACATCGAAAGGAAGGGAATGCCATTCTCTTCTAAATGGCTATCTCGAATTTTACCAATTTTGAGCAATTGACCCCAAAAAATGAAAAAAACTATTTTTTACGGATTTTTTCTCTCCACAAAATCAAAATGTTCAAATATATTAAAAACCGGGAATACATATTAGAACAACCAAGTGTGGACGATACCCGAACCAAATTTCAAGGTAATATCTTTATTTTTGACTGACTTATGGCTCCCTAAGTATAAGTATTAAGTAACTCATAACATCATTTTTGTTTTAACACGCACCCTGGAGGGCCTCTGATAATTACACGCCCTGGAGGGGGGGGGGGGGGGGCGGATTTCGCCCCCCCCCCTATGATCTCGAAAACCACGCAACGTAGCGACAAGCGGGAAACGACGTTAGATAGCTCGAGACAAGCTCTTTCGAAAGTATTTCGTTATTTTTTTTCAGGTCAATATTGAGGTCACCAGAGGTCATCAAGGGTAAGATTTTCAAGTTTTCAAGACTTCGGTTCGAACACCCCCAAATATCTCGGGAACTATGATAGTTAGCAGCAAACGGAAAAAAGCAATCGAAAGTCATTGAAAAATGCAATCGACATAGGTGTCCTCAGATTTGAGCTCAGGTCAATAGTTTAGGCTCCAGAGGTCATCGAATGTCAAAAAGGTGATTTTGCTTTCAAAACTGTTTTCCCAAAATAACCTTTTACCTAATAAAGATAAAGCAATAATGTTTACGCCATCGCGTGTGTCTTGTCAAGGCGCTTCGAATCATATTCATGGTGACCGGGTTAGGTCAGCTGAGAAATCTGACCTCAGGTCAAGGTCAAGTGGTGACCCAAGTTGGTCATGTTGCATATTGGGAGACGTGTCTCGACGAGACAAACATATTGGTACCGTTTTCTCTTCTCTATCTTCATTATGTCGATAGTTATTGATAAAACCGTGTTGGCGGTCACAAAATTGACCTGACCTTAGGTCACCGATATTAGAAATCCGAGATAAACAAATTGTTGGTATCTATGGCCTTATGAAGTCCTGCAAGATTGAAACCGATCGGCGTAAAACTGTGGCTGTGGTACTACTGCAAACGTTTTGGAGTTGAGGTCATCACGTGACCTGGTCTGGTGACCTGACCTGAGATGACCTGAGGCCAAGAATTTTACATAATGCGGGAAGTTCATTTCTAAACAGGTATACAAAGAACGGCGGCGCTGCGCGCCGCCGTTTTTGCGCTATCCTCGAAAAAACCGGAGGGGTGGGCGGATTTCGCCCCCCTCCTCTGGGCGCGTGTTAAGTTGCGTTTTTTTCTTCTTTTACTGACCAGATATAGACAAATAAATGCCACCACTGTATTTCTGAGATAAAACTAGTCTAGAACATGCCTTTTGTGTTTATATTAATCAATTTCAAATTTTGACCTGCGACCTGGCCTTGACCTGAACTTCACCTAATGGGCATATATGGGGCAAGGGTGTGAAAATGGATACCGCGATCAAATTCTACGTGTAAAATAACCCATAGAACATGTGTCGCATGACTTTCGTAGACCTCTTGCCAATAGTGACCTGACCTTGACCTTTGCTTACAATTTCGCTTTCGGTAATGTGTTAGATGTATCATACCTTTGAGAGCTTGTTGTGCGATAATATTCGTAACCTAAGGCTTTGAATGGAAAAAAAAGGCCAATCAACTCAAATAACTCGATTTTTACCTTTGACCTGACCGTGACGACACATGTCTTTTCTATTAAGATCTATAAATTTCAAAGTTTGACCTTATGTGAACTGACCTTGACCATATATGGTGTCAGGTTGTGAAAATGCCTGTACTATCGAATTATACATGTAAAATAACCAATAGAACATGGCTTTCGTAGACCTGTGACCTTTTATGACCTGACCTTGACCTTTGCTTACAATTTCACGTTTGCTTTTGCGGGATATGTACTATACCTTTGATAGCACTTTGTGCGATAATAGTCGCAATCTAAGGCTTTGGATGGAAAGTATTGCCCAAAAACTCAAATATCTCAATTTTTACCTTTGACCTGACCGTGACCTGACATGTGACCTTATTTTGAAAATGTCGTGTAAGCTTTGGATGCGTCTCATTGAGAGATTTCGAGTGCCGTCTTGCGCGTCTCGCTGCGATTATTGGTTCGGAAGATAACCAGGGGGGCGAAAAACGCCCCCCCCCCCCCCGCCCCAGCCAATGACGTTCGGCTGAGACCCCAGCCAATGCCGGGTTAATGACTGCTGGATCCAAACAAATATTTCCAAGGAAGAAGACCATGGTCTGAATAGGTCTGCCCAAAGATAAAGACAAGGAGATTGGCCATCCTTATAGTAATTTTTCTTAAAGGGAAATAATGACCTTTTGATTTTGTTAGCAACAATTTCTTAGGCTACCGTTATGGTTTTAAAATTGTTTTATTTAAATTTAAGAATTAAATAAAATTATTCCCAAATTCAAAGTTGTAAGTTTGGAAAAAAATACAAAACAAGTACCTTGTGTACTTCATGAAGGTCATTGACAGATTGGTCCTTCCCTACCATTGTTTACATCGAGTGCGGCATTTTTGGAGGCTCTGTGACGTTTCCGATCAAACTGAGCGCTGCTCGGACACACGCTAGTAGCGCTAGTAGCGCTTTCGTTCTCCATGGCAACCAGGCGTCAGCCAATCAAAAGCCAGAAAGGGAATACGTTCTGGCTTTTCATTGGCTCACGCCTGGTTGCCATGGAGAACGAAAGCGCTATTAGCGTGCGTTCGAGCAGCGCTCTGATCCGTGAAGCAATCCGTGAAGCATCCGTGATGCATGACTGACTATCAGTATAAGTCATGAATAACAACAACATGCAAACTATACCAACTCGAATAAAATAAGGGCGGAATGAATTGAACCCCAGGCAAGCTAGTATTCGCAAAGCACTCGGCACTGCGCCACAATAGCAAAAGGTGAGGGAAATGCATATTGGATACAATATTATTACGTCACAAGTTTCTGAAGTGTCAACTACTATGAAATACAGTGAAAAAAATACCTTTAATAATGATTAACAAGAAAATTCAAACTTAAAAACAATCATTTGAATAAGTCTTTAATTAGCTTTCAACTCAAAATCAGATATATTTTGCAATTCTACACAAGAATGGCACCAGTGACGTCATTAACAAAGCCTGCTACGGGACTTGGGTATACTAATCAGGAACAACTCGCCACAATGGTTAAGTGCGCCGAGAAGCATGACAATGGCTTTGTAAACAAATCGCCGACGCTAAATAGGTCGCCGTCGATGTGCATCGATGAGCTTCCGATTTAACTGCCAGTTTTGTGTTATTGTTTGTTAGTTTTAGGGGATTTTTTTTCATGATAATATAAAGCATAGTGTTATATACAGCCACAGACAAATTATACAATACTCCTAATATTGAAAACAAATGAATCGATTAAAAAAAATATTGAGGGTCGCAACCACTAACTATGCCGCCGTTGATGTGCATCGATGAGCTTCAGATTTTATTGCCACTTTTTCCAATCGCTGTTAGTTTTAGAAGATCGCCGGGCATATAATCACAACAAGCAAAACGCACAATATATTTTCCACTCCATTGCGTAAAAAACAATACGGGAAAAGCCCGCAGTTTGATGAGGACCAAAAGTACTTGCAAGTACCGGTCGTTAAAAGTGTGGAACGCTTATCAACTTTAACTTGAAATATCTTTCGGTAGGAAAGTTTTCATGCAAAATGTGATGAATTTACAATATATTTTGGTCTTGTCTGGCGATTTCAAGTGCTAACTCCATTTTTGTGGAAACAGGTCATTATTTCCCTTTAAAGGGAATGTTTCACCTTTGTATTCGTTTTGAACTGAGATAGCCATTATCTTTGGCCGTTATTGAAATGTCTAAATTATAAAGGGCATTTTCCCAAAAACTTTTTTAATCAGTTTTTAAACAATTGAATTTATAATTTGCAAGATGGGGTCTAGGCTAGTCCCGCCGCTGATTGGCTGATAGCGACATCAAGATTGTTGGTCCTAGAAGTCAGACGACCTGTATTTCTCGAACCTTGGCGAGTACGATATAAACAACGGCCAACGCGATAGGTTGCGGTCCAAGCAGGGGCGTATGGGGGGGGGGGTCACTGCACCATGCCCCCCCCCCTTGGGCGCCCTCACGCACCGAAGGCGCCCTCATGCACCGAAGGCGCCTTCGGTTCATGAAATGCGTCTGACATTCAGCGAAGGGCGCCTTTCGCTGAATGTGAGGCGCGCTCCGGCTGAATATGAGGCGCGTTCCACTGAATGTAAGGCGCGCTCCGATACATCCCTGAAGGCGCCCTCCCACATACTTTCAAAGGCGCCCTCCCACATACCTTCAAAGCGCCCTTCCAAATATGTACAGAGGCGCCCTCCGATACACATCTGAAGGCACCTTCCCACATAGCTCCGAAGGCGACCTCCAATACACCTCTGAAACGCCTTCCTACATGCCTTCAAAGGCGCCCTTTGATACACATACACCTCGGAAGTCGCCCTCAAACATACCTCCAAAGGCGCCCTCCCATATACCTCCAAAGGTGCCCTCCGATACACATCTGAAGGCGCCATCCTACATACCACCAAAGGCGCCCACCGATGCACCTCTGAACTTTGAGGGCGCCATCAAACATACCTACAGGCTCCAAAGGCGCCCTCCGATGCATATCCGATGGCGCCCTCCCATATACCTTCAAAGGCGCCCTCGAATACACTTTCGGAGGCATCATCCAATACATTTCCGAAGGCGCCCTCCAATACACTTCTGAATGCGCCCTTCCACATACCTCCAAAGTCGCCCACCAATACACCTCTGAAGGCGCCCTCTCACATAGTCCAAAAACACCCGCAGATACATCTGTCCGAGGACCGAGGACGCCTTCCCTACATACATACAAAGGTGCCCTTCGCTGAATGTGAGGCCTGGTGCCTCTGATCTCACAGAGGACGCCTCTGAGGCTATTTGGGGGGGGGGCGACCTCGGCGATGTATCGGAGGGCGTCTTCAGAGGCATGTGGGAGGGCACCTTCAGCGGTACATCGGAGAGCGCCTTTGGAGGCATCTGGGAGGGCTCATTCAGATGTGTATCGGAGGGACCCTTGTAGGCATGAGGGAGGGTGCTTTCAAAGGTGTATCGGAGGTCGCCTTTGGAGCTATGTGGGATGGCGTTTTCAGAGGTGCATCGGAGGGCGCCTTTGGAGGTATGTGGGAGGGCGTTTTCAGAGGTGCATCGGAGGGCGCCTTTGGAGGTATGTGGGAGGGCGCCCACGGAAATGTATCGGAGGGTGCCTTCGGGGGTATGTGGGAGGGCACCTTCGGAGGTGTATCGGAGGGTGCATACCCTACTATCATATGTAGGGTAAAACAGATTTAACCAAAATAATCTACGCCTAAAGCTCTATCTGGACACCGATTTTAATGGAATTAAAAGGGGTCCGCCAAAATTTGAATACGTCGCTGGCGTACTCTATTGGCGTCTAGATACCAAAGTATCATATGTAGGGTGAAACGGATTTCACTATGTTAATCTACGCCTGTAGTTCTATCTCGACACCGATTGTCATGGAATTCGAAGGGGTCCCACAAAATTAGAATATGTCGCTGGAGGATTCCATTGGCGTCTAGATGCCAAACTATCATATGTAGGGTGGAACGGATTTGACCATGTTAATCTACACTCGAAACTCTATCTTGACACCGATTTTCATGGAATTCGAAGGCGTCCGCCAAAATTCGAATCTGTCGCTGGCGGACTCTATTGGCGTCTAGATGCCAAACTATCATATGTAGGGTGAAATGGATTTCACTATGTTAATCTACGCCTGAAGGTCTATCTGGACACCGATTGTCATCCAATTCGAAGGGGTCCGCCAAAATTCGAATTTGTCGCTGGCGGACTCTATTGGCGTCTAGGTGCCAAACTATCATATGTAGGGTAAAACGAATTTGACCATGTTAATCTACGCCTGAAACTTTATCTGGACACCGATTTTCATGGAATTCGAAAGGGTCCGCCAAAATTCGAATCTGTCGCTGTCTATTTGGCGTCTAGATGCCAAACTATCATAAGTAGGGTGAAACGAATTTGACTATGTTAATTTACGCCTGAAACTCTATCTGGACCCAGATTTTCATGTAATTCGAAGGGGTCCGCCAAAATTCGAATCCGTCGCTGGCGGACTCTATTGGCGTCTAGATGCTAAACTATCATATGTAGAGCGATACGGATTTCACCATGTTAATTTACGCATGAAGCTCTATCTGGACACCGATTTTAATGGAATTAAAAGGGTCCGCCAAAATTCGAATATGTCGCTGGGGTACTCTATTGGCGTCTAGATACCAAATTATCATATTTTAGAGGCAGTGGCGTCGCCAAAAAACTTTGAGTGGGTGGAGGGGTAGGCAGGGGTTCGGGAGCCAGCCCCGGGGGCGTATTTAAGGGGGGTAAGGTCAGGTGCCGCCCTCAGCCCAGGTACCGCCCTCAGGTCAGGTGCCGCCCTCACACTAGATACTGCCTTCAGGCCAGGTGCCGCCTTCAACCCAGGTACTCCCAGAAAGAACCCAGAACAACTCAGGCCAGGTGCCACACTCAGGCCAGGTGCCGTCCTCAGACCAGATGCCGCCTTCAGACTAGATGTCACCCTCAGACCAGGTGTCGGCTGTCGCCCTCACAGACTAGATGTCACCATCCGACCAGGTGCCGCCCTCAGGCCCAACAGGGCGCCTCTGGCCCGTGTAGTAGGGCGCCTGGAATGCCGACAGGCGCCCTTCCTTCTACAGGGGGCGGCTAAAGAGAGCGGCCTGGAGTGGCCTAGGTGCCGTCCTCAAATGAGGTGCCGCCCGCAAGTTAGGTGCTGCTGGCTGCCCTCAGATTATACCAGGTGATGTCCTCAGACTAGGTGCCGCTCTCAGACAAGGTGCCACCCTCAGGTCAGGTGCCGCTGGGTGAATTTTTGGAGGCTAGAGAGAACAGGAGCAGGTTGAATTTCGGCAGACCTCATGGGTGGAGACAGGGTTGATTTGGACAAGCCTGTGTGCGGGGCAGGGCGGAGTTCCGCATGCCTGGCACTTCGGCAGACTGGGGAATAGGGCAGGGTTGATTGCGTGAAGCCGGGGAACGGGGTGGGTGGATTTCGGCTGGCCCAAGTGCAAAATTGGCTGTTTTCCATCCACCTCTTTAACTGGGGTGTTGTGCTTTATCGCGAGCATTCCTCAGTTTTGCTCTATCTCATTCATGAATGGAAAAGACATGAATGCCTCTTTATTGCCATAATTTTGATTTCGGTGTGTCTTTTAATTTCAATTTTTGTTTTGTTATATTTGTTCACCAATCCTGGTAAATTCCACGGTTAAAAAATATTCGAGAATATCATCAAGTGGAAAGAGCAGTTAATGTAAGTTATCGATTTATTGTATAATTTATTTTCCTTAACTTGTTTTGTTATTTTGCTATTTTTATCATTTACCCGCTCAACAACACCTTTCGCTGACGGCACTGGCGGATCCGGGGGGGGGGGGGATCAGGCCAAGATTTCTCACAGGAATCTTGGCCCTCCTCACAGGCCCTCCTCACATAAATCTTGGTGGGGGCATGCAATACAGGTATGCGTTCCCTGCACTGAACGTGAAAAATAACAGGGTTTGGTGTTTGTATATGTGTTCGTGAACAGTTCATGAACATGTTTATGCTTGTTTATTTGTTTGTTTACGAAGTTCATGGCATAGGTCATCTGTTCACGAAGAAATAGCTGTTCGTCAACAGTTCACGAACGTTCATGAACTGTTCATGAACAAATATACAATATTTAGTTTTTTTACACTGAGTTCACATTTTGCTGTCCCATCTTTTATTATTTGTAGCACACTCACAATTTTGGTAGGAAATGACCAAATTGGTACTATTAATGTGGTTTTGGGCTAATGAAAATGACAGCCAATCTTATTGCTTCGTATAATGTATAATGTCAATAGTCTAAGCATTAAATAACGATTTGAGAAGAAAAAAATATAGAAGGCATGTATTGTGAAACTCCATCACCACGAGCGTCGGAACCAGGAGGACTGGGTAATGCATCCGTAGTTTTTCAGACTCAATCGCTAGGCCTCTGATCGTAGCATGGAAATAATCGCCTTTAACACTCGCACGGCCGGGGGTCTGTGCCAAACACGAACGGGGAGGGGAGGGGGGTTAGCGCCCCCCCCCCCCGCCTAAGATCTAAAAACACGCAATGTAGCGACAAGCGTAAAACGGCATTAGATAGCTCGAGACAAGCTCTATGGCAAGTATATCGGTATTTTTATGTCAGGTCAATATTTAGGTCACCAGAGGTCATCAAAGGTCAAATTTTCCAGTTTTAGGACTTCACTTCAGAAACCCCCCGATATCTCAGGAACTATAGCTAGGAACAAACGAGAAACAATAACCATTGAAAACTCTTGAAGAGTGCAATGGCTCAAGTGTCTTCAAATCTTATCTCAGGTCAATAGTTAAGGCTCCAGAAGTCATCAAAGGTCAAAAAGGCTCTTTTTGACAAATCTGTTTTTCGCAAATAACATTTTACCTAATAAAGATAAGGCAATAATTTTGACACCATCGTGTTTGTCTCGTCAAGGTGCTTCGAATCATCTTCATGTTGACCAGGTTAGGTCCACATATAAATTCTACTTCAGATCAAGGTCAAGTGGTAACCCAAGTAGTTAGGAGACGTGTCTCGATGAGACAAACACATTAGTACTGGTTTCACTTCTCTATCTTCATTCTGTCGAGTTATAGACAACAAAGTGTTGGTGACCTCGGATGACCTCGTCTGATCCTGTAGGGTTCACTGAAAATACTTGCACCTGGGTGGCCTATGAAATGGCCTATGATAACATGATCCAAAAGGAATTGGGCTGCTATCATGCGTATCCTCGAAATAGGAAGCTTTTACATATTTCCCCATCGACTTATAATGGGGAGGTCACGAAATTGACCCCACCTAAGGTCACCGATATAAACAAAAATCCGAGATAAACGAATTGTAGGTACTTTTGGTTCCAAAATAAGCGTCCCGCTGGGTTAGACGGCAGTCTAGTGAATACCCGCATTCCCGGTCGGTCTGGGAGGTAGGTCGGGAGGTCCGACACACTCTTGTGCTCGGCGGGACAGCCTATACAGCTTGGCTACACTGACGCTACACTCTGCCTGTATAGGCTGTTCCGCGCAGCATTGTTGTGCACCGTACAGCCTAACCTTTCAGGCGGTTCAAAACGGCCGGTATCCACTACAAATCAACTGCTGTGCCGTCCAACCCAGCGGGACGCTTATTTTTGAACCAATAAATAGTACATACCTATGGCCTTATGAAATCCTGTAAGTTTTAAATCGATCGGCTAACAACTGTGGCTGTGGCATGACCGCACACTTTTTGGAGGTTGGGTCACGTGACCTGGCCTGGTGACATGACCTGAGATGACCCGAGGTAAAAAGAAGCCAGACTATGTGGGTAATTGATACCCAAACAACTGTGCCAAATTTGGCGACGCTGCACGCCGCCGTTTTTGCGCTATTCAGGAAAACCCGGAGGGGGGGGGGGGGCGGAAATCACTCACCCCGAGGCCGCGGACGTGTTAACCCTATTCCATGCGTGATCGGGGCAGATTCTGCCTCTCCCGGTGCTTTTTCGCTTGCCGCTCCCAAACCGTTGGGTCCAGCGTCTTGAAGCTTTGTGACTTTTCCTATAATTGATATACACTTGTTGTGCCAAAATTTGAACAAAATCGGACAAGCAGAGGCGATGCCAGGCACTTGTTTTGGGAGGCAATCTGTCACGCTTGAATGGTTACGAATACGGTTGTGTGGTGCATACTTCCCTCGTATTTTGCGGTACAATAAATGCGTCAGACACATTTTCACAGCAATATGCATCATAAGTACTGGGATTGCGCATCTTTTTGGCAAAGGCGCACTCAGGTACAGAAAATGGGAGGTGGTACTGGTGCAGTTATAACTAGCAGCTTGTTTTGCATGTAACATTAGTATACATGATAATCAATCCCATAGTTCATTTTCACACTAAAAATACGTCAGCAGAGGCGGCCCCAGGCTCTAGTTTTTGCGGGTAAATTGTGTTAGGTGTAGCCAATTTCTCCAATTCCTCCTCCATATCCTGTCCTGAGTGCGCCATTGCTTGGAACAGTGCATTCACCCTATCTAAAATGAACATAAGTGCGTGCAAATATTATGCGACGTAGACAAGAACCATCGAAACATGCGTTTGCGCCACCCTCAAATTAACAAGTTGATAAAAAGGCGTGAGGCCGATGGTGCCCCCACGTTGTTTACCTGGATCCACCTATGCACAATATATTACATTTAGCAAATTATTGCAAATAATTCCCACATCTGACGCTCATATCGCCCCAAAAAAGCAAGAACAGCACATATTTGTTATCAGAAGATCCCCCACTTTATATCCCCTGAATATGCCTGATATTTCACTTTGGAACTTGTCTTATGATATACGTGTTAAAGGAAATAGTTCACCTTGGAAAATTTTTACCCAACACGATTTGATTATATTTTTTCATACAATTTCTTTTTATATTGTCAAAAATGGCCTTATATCGCGCCGATTCAGGACAGAAGGCCGTACATTTTTATTGTTTATCAAAACTATATGCATACTCTCCGAGTCAGAGTCCTGACGTCACGCGAATGTAAACAATGGTTCAGCCAATCAGATTCGAAAGTAGTCGCGTAAAGATAGACTCGCATTGGAGATGTGCCAACCGGCGGCCGGCGATCGCTTGCTAGCACCAGCTGCAAGCTGATTGGCTGATGGTATAGCCTCTGCCCGGGCTAAAACCAGTACAACATTCTTTCGCCAGCACCGCATTCCTTCGCCAAAAACTCAAATATATTCGGCTGGAGAGTCTTTTCAGTCAAGAAAACTTGCAGATAGGGGTTTCCCAACACGGGCTACAAAACTGCTATCTCAGTTTAAAACTAATGTTGAAGGTGAACTATTTCCTTTAACCCTCGTCCTACGGGAGCTTTTTTCACCTTCGCCCTACGGGGGTCCTAAAAAGACCCTCCTATTAACTTCCAAACCAAGCAACATAGAGCAACGCGGTAAGAACCAACATGTTGCCTGTCATGTTTGGAATCTAACGGTATGCAATTTGTAGGTTTAGGTTCAACGAGTGAACTTCCAGGTCAAGTGAATGACCTCGATCGACCACGTGGATCCAGAACAGCGATTTTGCTCTGTCAGAAAACCTCTAAATGAGAAATTGATAAATGTAAATAAAAAGGCATGTTCCTAAACCAGTTTTGTCTCAGAAATACAGAAAAGGTAATTATTTATTCGTATCTGGTAAAAAAAAAGTCTAAAAAAGTTATTAAAAAATGACGTCATGAATTTCTTGCACTTCGGGAGCCATCACTCAGTCAAAAATAGAGATATTTCTTTGATTTTTTTTTAGTATTGTCCATACTCAGTTCTCTCACATATATTGCGTTTTAACATCTGTGAAAATTTTGATTTTGTGGTTATTTTTCCAAAACAAATAAGTTTTTGTTCCTTTTGGGGGTGAAAAACACAAAATTTGGCAAATCCGAGATTGCCATTTTAAAGAAAATTACACTTTCTATCTTTGCTTAATTGCCTTTGCAATTTGCTTCAAAATTTTGTTTTCTAAGATTTTTCAAACATTTATCGTTTTTCCACCAACATGACCTCATCAAAACATCATTATTTCCCAATTTTTTTTAACCAATTTAAATTAAATTTGTACAGCATATGTATAATTGTTGTATACTTAGCTACCAAAATTTCAGCAAGATGCACTGCAGCCCACATGTCTAAAAAGTTATGCAAGGAAAACCTGAGGGGGGGTTGTTTTAGGACCGCCCCCCGTAGGGCGAGGGTTTAAAGGGAAAAAATGACCTTTTTCCACTAAAATGGAGTTAGCACTTGAAATCGCCAGACGAGATCAAAATATATTGTAAATTCATCACATTTTGCATGAAAACTTTTCTACCGAAAGATATTTCAAGTTAAAGTTGATAAGCGTTCCACACTTTTAACGACCGGTACTTGCACTATTTCTGACCTTTTGTCAAGTACTTTTGGTCCTCATCAAACTGCGGGCTTTTCCCGTATTGTTTTTTTTACGCAATGGAGTGGAAAATATATTGTGCGTTCTGCTTGTTGTGATTATATGCTCGGCGATCTTCTAAAACTAACAGCGATTGGAAAAAGTGGCAATAAAATCGGAAGCTCATCGATGCACATCAACGCGGCATAGTTAGTGGTTGCGACCCTCAATTTTTGAAATTCGATTCATTTGTTTTCAACATTAGGAGTTGTGTATAGTTTGTCTGTGGCTGTATATAACACCTATGCTTTATTTTATCATGAAAAATAATAATTTTTCCCCAAAAAAACTAACGAACAATAACACAAAACTGGCAATTAAATCAGAAGCTCATCGATGCACATCGACGGCGACCTATTTAGCGTCGGCGATTTGTTTACAAAGTCATTGTCATGCTTCTCGGCGCACTTAACCATCTCGGCGCACTTGGCGAGTTGTTCCTGATTAGTATACCCAAGTCCCGTAGCAGGCTTTGTTAATGACGTCACTGGTGCCATTCTTGTGTAGCATTGCAAAATATATCTGATTTCGAGTTGAAAGCTAATTAAAGACTTATTCAAATTATTGTTTTTAAGTTTGAATTTTCTTGTTAATCATTATTAAAGGTATTTTATCACTGTATTTCATAGTAGTTGACACTTCAGAAACTTGTGACGTAATAATATTGTATCCAATATGCATTTCCCTCACCTTTTGCTATTGTGGCGCAGTGCCGAGTGCTTTGCGAATACTAGCTTGCCTGGGGTTCAATTCATTCCGCTCTTATTTTATTCGAGTTGGTATAGTTTGCATGTTGTTGTTATTCATGACTTATACTGATAGTCAGTTGTGCATCACGGATGCTTCACGGATTGCTTCACGGATCAGAGCACTGCTCGAACGCACGCTAGTAGCGCTTTCGTTCTCCATGGCAACCAGGCGTGAGCCAATGAAAAGCCAGAACGTATTCCCTTTCTGGCTTTTGATTGGCTGACGCCTGGTTGCCATGGAGAACGAAAGCGCTACTAGCGGGTGTCCGAGCAGCGCTCAGTTTGATCGGAAATGTCACAGAGCCTCCACAAATGCCGCACTCGATGTTAACAATGGTAGGGAAGGACGAATTTGTCAATGACCTTCATGAAGTACACAAGGTAATTGTTTTGTATTTTTCCAAACTTACAACTTTGAATTTGGGAATAATTTTATTTAATTCTTAAATTTAAATAAAATAATTTTAAAAACATAACGGTAGCCTAAGAAATTGTTCCTAACAAAATCAAAAGGTCATTATTTCCCTTTAACACATGTACATTTCAAGCTAAAAAAAAAATTGTTTCATGAAGATCGGTCAAACTACATGACTGCAATGACCTTTCAAAAAGCACCCCAAATTTTCTTGTTCTTTGCCCATGGCCTCCCATTTTTGACAACAAAAAATTGAGGTTTAAATATATATATTTGTATGACAAGTTCAATGTTCAACAAGTGTGGAAATTATTTTCAATTGGAAATCCAATGAAAATTGGCAAAGTTATAGCCAATAATATTTCGAGTTAATTGGCATTTCAACGTAAACAATAAACACTGTCAAATTGAATCAATATATTGCATGAACACTGACCAGCCACTAATCAACAAATGCATCTTATCACTAAGCATCTATTGGTAATTTTCACTTGGAAATCAGTTCACAATTGACAGAGGTAATTACTTAGAACTGTAACAACAGGCAGAATGTATCCCAAATGTATCGCAGTTACAGGTGCTTGTGCTTCTATTGCGGAGAATATTGCAGCTACCCGTACAAGCCACCCTCCAAAAGGTGTGCCCTTTCAAGATGAGCGTTAGTATTATATTCAATTGGAAATCCAATTAAAAATGACAAAATTATGGCCAATAATATTTCTAGCTCATGAACACAAGATATGTTTTGGTGGCGGACAGTCCAACAAAATAGCGAAAACGTTGTCTATTACCCTATTAAACTACCCTACCCTATTATATACCCTATTACTATTAAAGTACCTTGCTATTACCCTGGCGAAAACAAAGTTTGGTAGGAATACTAATGACATGTGAAACATCAAGATTTGTCCCTTTAAAATATGACCAAATATACCCAACAGTTTTTGCGTTCAAAACTCAGCAACTAGGTTGTTTTGGTTTTGGAAGGAAAAATGTCAAATTTGGAGATTTTTCAGTACTCCCGACAATCTGGTTATCTCAGTTAAAAACTAATGTTAAAGGTGTGTACTATTCCCTTTAAGGGCAAACAAAATACTCACTTGTGAAACGACAACTTGGCTCCGTGTCTTGGTGTATCACCTTGTATTTTATTGCAGCCGGGAGCAGCACATCTAGTCATTTTTAACAAAAATGCAACCTCACAGCACCATCGAATAGGGCTAGATTATCTGTAGTGTAAACGAACTCTGTGTAACGTTGTCTATTACCCTGGTGTCAACAATCGTCTCGAAATCCATGCATTGCTGCCATATGCCCGCGGTGAGAATCCTCCTATATTTGGCCTTGAGAATCATGTAACGGAAGTTGGCCACATTCAGATGTAACGGAAGTTGGCCCACAGTCAGCCCAGATTCAGCCCGGCCCAGATCCGTACTACCATATCTGAAGGAAAACTTTACCAGCCAAAATTTATTAAATATCCATCAAAAACGTTAAAAAGGGGTATCATTCGAAAGCCCTCATCGCAACCAACACATCCATACCCTTGGACTTTCCCTATCTTGCCCACGAAAGGTCCCAGACCCGTCCGAAAATGCAGTCACTCAAACTCAGAGTTAGCGGAAGCGGCGATTTCAACTAAACTCAGGGAAATAATAGAACAGCACATGCCGGATCCGAAATCATAGTCCCTATTCGTGACATTTTCAAATTTGACCTTCAGGGCCAATCAAGCTTGCAAAATTACCCCTTCTCCCATGTTAACATGCAGTCACTCAAACGCTAATAAGTAACAGAAGGGACGCACCAATTAGTTCAAGACTCCGCATACTCGTGTAGAAATGTCTTCCGCAAATTTCCAGAAGTGGCAATGTATGACACTCAAAGGGTACAGCCTCAGAGGCCGTCAAGCTTCCAGTTCTTTTCAATATATATATTCGCTGAGTTGGCGGGACGCGGTGATTTCAACCAAACTCAGGGAAATAATAGAACAGCACATGCCGGATCCGAAAATCATAGTCCCTATTCGTGACATTTTCAAATTTGACCTTCAGGGCACTCAAGCTTGCAAAATTACCCCTTCTCCCATGTTACATGCAGTCACTCAAACGATAATAAGTAACAGAAGGACGCACCAATTATGTTCAAGACTCCGCATACCTCGTGTAGAAATGTCTTCCGCAAATTTCCAGAAAGTGGCAATGTGTGACACTCAAAGGTACAGCTTCCAGAGGCTGTCAAGCTTTCCAGTTCTTGTCAATATATATTCGCTGAGTTGGCGGGACGCGGTGATTTCAACCAAACTCAAGGAAATAATAGAACAGCACATGCCGGATCCGAAAATCATAGTCCCTATTCGTGACATTTCAAATTTGACCTTCAGGGCCACTCAAGCTTGCAAAATTACCCCTTCTCCCATGTTAACACGCAGTCACTCAACAATAATAAGTAACAGAAGGACGCACCAATTAGCTCAAGACTCTGCATACTCGTGTAGAAATGTCTTCCGCAAATTTCCAGAAAGTGGCAATGTGTGACACTCAAAGGTACAGCCTCCAGAGGCCGTCAAGCTTCCAGTTCTTTTCAATATATATATTCGCTGAGTTGGCGGGACGCGGCGATTTCAACCAAACTCAAGGAAATAATTGAACAGCACATGCCGGATCCGAAAATCATAGTACCTATTCGTGACATTTTCAAATTTGACCTTCAGGGCCACTCAAGCTTGCAAAATTACCCCTTCTCCCATG